>JAEIIU010056443.1:1914-16848 GCA_018874675.1 Drosophila baimaii
TACCTGCTTGGCATAAATAAAATGCGGGGCGCTGGCAGCTGCTGCTTTCGGCTTTTGAAATTTTTGAAAGTGGGCAATGCGGCGATGACCTTCAGGTAAGCAGAGCACAAAATTGTCAAAGGACGCCTGGAAATTAAAAGCCTCAGGCGAAAACGGGGACACAATTGGTTCTGGCTCGTCGAGTCCTGGGATTGAAAAGGGTTGATGGTTGAGTCAAGGGCCATCGAAGCCCCACAGAATTGACTCCATCGAGTGGAGAAGAACCGTCCAAAAGAAGACCAGCAGCAGATATCGAAAGGGCTTAGGCTTAGGCCAGGCCAGGCCAGGATGTGCATTCCGAATTTCCCTCATAAATAAGAGCTCGATTCATGCAAATTGCTTGCTCACTGCCTAATGCGTCCGAGCACGTAGCTGATTACAGGAAACCGGCCAGGATCGAACGATGGCCAATTTGGTGGCCATTTTCGGGCAGGCGGCAGGGTCCGCAGTTAAAGGCCAAAATTGCTCAATTTTCACACTGGACATGGACCAAAAACAATATAAAAAAAAAACAACACAGAGAGCGAGAAGCCAACACGGGGCAGAATATAGCGAAATCAATTGTCCCGCTCGGGGAGGAAGGGGAAACTTTCGGCAAATGGCAGCTCATTTTGTATTTATCAAAGAAGCCGATGGGGAGGCAGGAGCCACGTCTGGCCTGATGGCGGCATAAACTTTTATTTCAATGAGAGCCATGAGCAGTTCCGCCGTTCCCGCCGCACACTGGTCAAAATGGAGGGTTTTCTTGGCCATAAACACCGCATTTTCATGTAGCGATTTTCGGATTTCACCCATCACTCTAAAGCAGTTTAGGATTTGTGGGAAATCTGTCAGTTTATTAGCTGTTAGCATTCAAAAAAGTATTAGAGGAACTTGTTAGGATCTTAAATAAATTTATTTCTTACTTTTTACCGTGACAACAATAATATTGTAAAGAAAAACACTTGATTTATAAAAGCACTCAAATATCTATAATAAAAAATTACTCATCCGCAATGTTGGCTCAACAATTCCCATAACATTTTCATGTTTACTAAGAAGTAAGTGCAAGTTCTATTGGCATTTAAGAAAGTTGTTAAATAATTTGTTAAAAAACTTAAATAAACTTATTTTTTCCTTTTGGCCATGACATTAATAATATGGTAAATAAAAACATGATTTCTACAAGCATTCATATATCTGTAAAGGAAAATTACTCATCCGCAATGTTGGCTCAAAAATGTAAATACAAACTGCCATCATATAAGGCATCTTTTTAATATTTACTAGCCCCGGTAAATATGAATGAAAATCACGTTGCTTAAATGAAAATTTAAATATTAACATCAAAACCTAGTCGGCCGTAATGCGGTCTAATAAAATATTTCTGGTGGCATTTCCATATTGGCCACAACACTCAATCAACCGCTGCCTCTTATAACTACATAGAATCATGCCGAAATTTGAGCTAATATTTGAAATATTTACTACAAAAAATTACTCAGCCGAATAAATGCAAAAATTCACCCAGTGTGCGACACACATACACACACACACACCAGTCCCAGCTGCTGTGCACAAACAAAAATGAAACACACTCAATATACACGCACACACACACTGGCGCTGGCTTTCTCGCCATTTCCGGTGCTGCGGGAGAGCAGAGACAAGAGAAGAGAAGAAAAACGGGCAAGAACAAGACCGGCAGCAAGTTGTGTGGCATACTTTCGGCACAGTTTTCCTTGGCATACAAATGCAGGTAATAACGACTGGGAAAACTAACTTCGTCGGGTGGTAGGGAGGCTGGCATTTGCAAATGAAACGCGACTGTTCTAATTTTGGCCCGTCCGGAATTCGCCTGTTTTTGTTCTGTTTTCCCTTAAATATTTATACAAAAAATGAGCAGCTAAGCGGGCACACACAATGACATGTGCACACACTAGCACAAGCATATACACACACACACATACACACACACAGACTGCCAAGGATTGCTGCAGCGGATCCATTATTAATGCTCCCCATACGTTTCAGTTCAGCCCGTTCCGTGTTTGTTCCTTTCTGCTGAATCTGCTGACTCGGTTTTCCGCTCCATGTTTGCCCAGGACCCCAGGACCTTGGCCTGCCTGCCTTTTTCGCTCCTCCGCTTTTCGTCCTTTTGTGGCTTCTGGCGGCACCGTTCCGTTCCGTTTTGCTCCTGTTGCCTGTTGCGGCCTTTGGCTTATTATCATTTATTTATTTATTTATGTCTAGCGCGTCAGAGGCAATATTTTATTTTCATTTTAGTTCGAGGATGCGGATGCGGATGCGGGTGCGGATACGGATGCCGGCCACTCGTTCGAATTGTGCGAATCACCAAGGGTCAGAGGTTAAGGCTATTTGGCGCCCGAGCAGGGACCCATTAATAAACTTGCCAAGCAAATATTGCAATATCCAGTCCAGAGATTGGCCACAATAATGCGTTCATTGAATTGTGAATGGTATACGGTCTGTCCTCCATCAAAGTGAAATGTTTGGGCTGCAAAAATAAGACAAATTCCAATTTGTTCAATTTACTGGAAGAATGGTGTGCGTTTTTTCATGAATTTTCCCCTGTTTAATTGCATTTATATTAAATTGCAAGTTCAATTAAAACTAATTAAATAATTATGTGAATTAAAATGGAATTTACCTTAATTTTCTGTCCATTCCTTGACCTCGGAATAGAGTATGAAAATGGAAATTCAAGTAGCCAAGTGTCCATTTCTACCCTTTCGAGGAATTTCAAAATAAAATAATTATAAGGAAACCCTGTCCGTCATCAAGGAATGCCCCAAGTCCCAAGAAAAGCTCTCTCAGTGAATTAACAATTTAGTAACTCTTTATGTCGTATCGATTGAATATGAAATGCCAGAGGAATGCCGGCTGCAGTTATTCCAGCAATTGCAAAAGTTTCAACCGGACGGACAGGCAGCGTGGAAAGGATCCTTCTGCCTGCCGTTAATATTTAACAGGATATCGATGGCACCGACAGCCAGCAGCTAGCTCTGAACATTTCTTATTCAATGCAACTGAGTTCGCCCTGCCACTTCCCGTTGTCCCCTAATGGGAGCCATTTGACACCCGCAGGAGCCGAGATAGCCAGGACGGGGACAGGACACGGCAGGCCCGATAGAAGAGTAATGGCACTGCCAACACAACAAGAAATTGTGTTTGCCTGGGGCCATTAATATCCTCCCCTCGTCCCGTTGTCCCCCTCTCCCAAACCACTCACACCTTCGATATCTGTCCGCTCCTCACTCCCCCGTCCCCACCCAAAAGCCCCCAAGGACACTTTGTTATTTGACAGTTTTGACGAAACGCTGGCCTAAAATGTCGGAAATTGACTAATAATGGGGTTAATCGCCAATAACGATCATTCCCAGAAAAGGTAAATTGTCTGTTCAACGTGAATGCAGCCACACCGGCCCCGCGTCCCCCCAGGCTATTAGGCCATGTGTTGAAGCATGGAATTACTCGTTTTTACCCAGTAATCGTAGCTTACAAGGGTATATTGCACAATGATAGTTGAGGCAGCTCTGGGTTATGGCTGAAAGCGAGGACACAGCTTGTGAGAGAATGTGTGTGCATATTTTGTGGTCAAAGCTGGGCTTAAAAATGTCTACAAAATGTGAAACCAAAGACGGCAAAAACGATTTCGAAATCAAAGTGCTTGAAAAGAGCTAGACGGAGCATGGCTCTAATTGGAGGCTTTAGGACAGAACTTGCCAAACGCATTTTCCTTTAATTTTACTTATTTTTATGCAAATAATGATAACTAGTTGAATTTCCAATCAGGAGTTCAAATTTCCCTGACTGTTATATTAGAAAGAATAAATTACTTAGTCAATTTCCACCTATTTTCCTCACTAATGTATACATTTTGTGTGTTAGAATTTTTTTTAATTAGATGGTTTAATATTTTTGTGTTATAGTGAAAAATTAGTTAGTTTGCCAAGTAAAATTCTTTTAATATTTAATCATATTCCTAGTTAGTTTTTGGCAATGATAAATTTGTTAAATGATATATTTAAATTATCACAACTAACCTAATTACTTTTCTTTGGTTTTTTTTGTCTAAACACCTAAAAATAAGCACATTAACAAACCAAAATATAATGAATAGTAATTTAATACGTACTAATTACCAGCCATAAATTTCCACAGAATAATGAGCATAGATAAGCTTATTGTTTTTAATGGTTTTTCTCTAATTTCTCTTCCAACGAAAATCCTAATTATTATTTATATTAACAACATTTCCCTGGGTTTTCCTCTCAATGAACAAACATATTAATCTAGATTTTATGATTGCAAGCTGACCGCTTGAATAAATAAGTGCTTTAAGCGGATATCCTTGAGTCGGCAGACTTAACTTAACGGCTTAAACCGTTTCGGCCAGGTCGTATAATTTCCACATCATTGAGAACGCTTTGACTTGCCGGCCCGGCTGCCGACAGTGGGTGCAGCGGGGGAGCGGGCGCTCATTAAGCTTAATTCGTTGGGAATCAAATATTTAAGAGATAACCCGGATTGAGGCTGCCCACACAACAGGAACACGTGTGTGTGCTGCCAAGGCTGATTGAAACTGACACTCCTGGCACCTCGCACAGCGGACAGGCGGCAGTGGAGGTGCTCTGAGCCAACGCAGGACCACGTCCTGGGTCCTCCGCTGCGCTGTCCTAACGAGCAATTTAGCCAACTCATTGAAGCGGAATTAATGGCAATCGATTTTGTTTGGCGGTCGGTAGACGCGGCTGCCAAAGGGCGCAGGGAAAGGGTCTTCATTAGTGGCAGGATAGCAGCAGCAGCAATCCGACAGGACATGCTATGCCCCACTGGCCTCTTTCAAGTCCAATGTTTGTCTTAAAGCGCAGCCAGGAACACGGCTTCAAAAACGTTTTAAAGCGCTTTAAGGCTGCTTAAGTGGTTTCATGCTGGAATTAACTAATTTTTTATGATTTATGGCTGCACAAGATGGGCACTTACTATGGCATTAAATATGCTCAAGAGGTACTTTCTCTTACATTAAATTAATCACTGTCTAAATGTCTTATAGGTATATAAGTATAGGGAAAATTGTCAACAATATTTCATTAAATTCCCTTGAATATCTGCATAAAGTTGACACACTCTGGAGACACAAAGAGCGCGCTTACTTCAATTTAAAACTTGAGAATAACACAAAGTTCTCCCCTTTCTCTCCCTCACAAATATTTTGGCCAAATGTTTCAATCAACAACTCAGTCAAATGTTAACACTTGCTGACTTGTCCAACTTATGCTTGTTTCGCCCTCGGAGGGAGCTCACACATATAGTATGTGGTATATAGTATATATATATGGACTTATCCCTCTCGCCTGATCATCTGATGAAACTTTCCCTCGTCTCGTGTGGGTTGCTTTTTTTTTATTACGTTTGGGGTTATGCAAAAAGTTTCCCCTCAACCGCAGAAGACCAACCATAAATACAATTTTTGCTCTTTTCAATTTTTATTCGCAGCTGAATCGAAAAGGATAAACTTTCGGCCCGCTATGCCCGGGAACCGTGCGGGTCCGAGCAGCAGCGAGGAGCGCGCCTGCAGATAGATACGAGGGGGAGATTCAGAGACAGATACAAATACAGATACAGATACGGATACGGATACAGACACATTCGCCGCCGCTGCCGCCGCCGCCACTGAAGTTGAACATGTGCCAAGGCTGCGGGCTGCTCCAAGCTGATTCTGGTAAAACCGCGGCGAGGGCGACCATGCTGCTTGATTTTGGCCAAGTTAAATAAACAAGCGGGCGAAATAGACACACACCCCACACACACACCCTCACACCCAACACCACCGCAGATACTCACCCACTGAAACGCAAACAAGAAGTCCTTGGAAGGCAGCAACATGGCTGCGCCCATTGACGAGAGCGTGCTGAATGCACTGAGGGGCGTCACCTCAGTAAACACCCGCCTGCCCAAGCCGCTGCTCATCAAGATCTACGTGGCCAGCCTGAAGCAGGAGTTCAACCAGGAGCGTCGCATGCTGCTCGAGCTGGTGGGACCCGAGCTGCAGACCCTCTACGATGACAGGCAAATTGAGGTGGGAAGCTCTCTTTGTATGACTCTTTCTTTGGCAAAACCTCTACTAACCTTTCTATCTCTTCAGCTTGAGTTCGTGGACATGCACTTTGGCACTGGCGACCTGGAGATCAACCAGCTGGAGCGGGATCCCTACATGATCCATGACTATCTGCATGAGATTGACATCTGCCATGCCCACACGAAGAGTGTCTTCTTCATGGTCCTGGTGGGCGATGGCATCGGTCGTCAGCTGCTGCCCACACACTTGGATGAGGACATCTTCGCTGCCTTGCTTGCAGATCCAGAGACGTCCGCTGACCAGGAGGCCTTACTGGTTAAGTGGTATGAGAAGGATGCCGCAGAGGATACGCAGCGGCAACTCAAACAGGACTATCGGTGAGTGAGCAAGGAAACACAGCGTTGAGAACTTTTAAACTATAAAAATCCCATTAGAGTTGTCCATCTCACAAACTCATAAACTCAATTGAACACTCAAGTGCTTGGTAGATAATAATATATATTATTGTTGGCCTGGCTCTGTCATTGTGGGTCAACTTAATCCCGATAAGTGCAAGCCATACTATCCACTCAGATAAGTGACTTTTTGCTTTTGCAAGAGAGCAAATCATTTTATTTATCAAGAATATTGATTTACGAGCCATAAAATCAGCACGGCTAACTTCTGTTTCAATTCACTGGAAGGGTTATATATACAAATATGTATATATAAGTTTTTATATTTCATCCCATAATCTGAAATGCAAACTGGCATTTGCTGAACAAAGTTGCAAAATATTTGTCAAAGTTCTGACCATTTCCCCTCCATTGTTCCTTGTTTGACGGAAATTATCCATGTGCCACTTTCGCCTTGTTGTTGGGCAACTCAATTCAAGCTGAACTTTGGCAAATATTTGGTCCCCGCAGGATATGGAATTGGACAGAGTAAATATGGAAATGCCAGTTATTGATTAGTCTGCCCCTTCCCACCCTTTCCATTCAGACTGCTGCCCGCGAATGACTGGCTGAGGGAATCGCAGCTAATGCAAAAGTTCCTGGAACGCGCTTTGCAATCCTTGGTCCTGGGAGCAAGTGCAGCCGAACGATCTGCGGATTTTGTGGAACGAGTGCAGCTGCTGCGACGCACGCAGATCGAAAGGGAGGTCAAGCAGGCCATGGGTAAGTGTTTAATTTAATTAAAAACCTTTTAAAAGTTACAATAAATAATATTTATTTATTCGTAGCCCTTACTAGTGAGAAAATCCTGGCTGTTTTCCGCGAACGAGCTGCCCAGTCCACCAAGAAGGATGTCGAGGCCAGTGAGCGTTTAAGGAAGATCAAGGACGAGCTAACCATGAACCTTTCCACGGATAATCACACAACTCTAGTGTGAGTAAGATATTTTTAGATCAAGATGAGTAATGACCATACATTTTAAAGCATTTTTTTGGCTTATGAGGAAAATTGCACTCTCTTTGCTTTTACAAAGTTGAGAGCGTAAAATTTAAAATAAATTGCATGTGTGCAGATGTATTATGTGTGAGAATATATGTATGTGCTTACATACAGTCGTCGTCTGTCGCTGTATGCGTACAAAAGAGCGACTGGCTCTAGAGGGCGCTCTCTCTGGCTTTTGAAGAATAATTTCAAGAGAGCCTGGAGCCAGCGCTAGAGCCAGTACGAAAAAATCGTAATGCGTGCGGCCTCTTGATGTTATTTTGGTCCTTGAGATATCTTACTAATTAAATAGCTTAAATTCTTTACAGCCTAATAATTAAATTAACTTTACTAATTTATGATTGCTAATTATATTTCCCCATTACAGGGTGCCTGGCAGTGCCGCCAGCGAGGCCATCGATCCGGACAACGAGGACCACGAGTCCTATTTGAGCAAGTTCAAGAACAAGGTCACCGACAAGCTCCGCCTGCTAATCGAGGCGCACATAACCAATGATCCCGACGTAATCAAGGGGAGGAAAAAGACTGTGCAGGTGAGTTGCTGGGTGGATGTATGTACCTGTGTGTATTGTGGCTGCTGCCCATTAGCCGAACAGACAGGCTACAAAACGCCGGGGGCTGCGAATTAAATTAAATGGATTTTTCGCAACACTTGGCGCGCGTCTTTAAACCGCTGACCGCTTATTTAATCAACAGCCATTCTGATTGTTCGTTGTAGTCATAAATTAATTCCAAGAATTACGCACAAACAAAGGCGCGAAGGAGCCGCATTCTGCGTTACCTTGTTTGCTGTTATTTTTGTTTCTTTCTTTTTCGTTTTGGTATTTTTGTTTTTGAGCCTTGCTTGGGCTTCACGCTATTGTTTACGGTTGCGCATATTGGCCGGGCCAACACGGTGTCTCGTGCTTATGGCTAATGGCTGCGTGTTAATTAAATGTTCGGCATGTGGCAGGTGAATTATGCCCCAGAGGAGGGGGCAGTTTTGTGGCAGGGAAGCAAACTTGTAAGGGAAGACATAAAAGTGGGGGGACAAAAACGCAGGATAATTTAAAGGAATATTTAAAAAGGAAAATGTTATGTTCTTTCTGTTTTTGTTATAAGCTCATAACAACATTTTAAGATCCCTTTTCCAGGCTCAAGAATTAGTTGTCATTTGCAGCCTAAATTCATAATTTAAAAGCAACGAAATATAAATAAAAACCTAAATGGCTTGGCTGTCAGGTTTCTCTGTTTTGCAGAAAAAACCCCCAAAAATGCCAGCAATATATGCAGATAAAAACTGGTTAAAGATTCTCTTTCTACTGGCTTTCACCTGGAAACATGTTGAGATTGTTTTGGAAATTGCAATTCCGACGGAAATCCAACTAAACCTGCTCGCAGCACGTCCTTTTTCTGCAGGCGTGTGGAGTGTGGGTTTGATGGCGAACGGCTGCCCCAAAAAGTATGCTTTGCATATGACAGTTGTCGAAATTGAGTCTGAAAGAGAGATTTCCTGCAATAAAAACCAATTGCAATTGAGTGGCTGCAGGAATCGTTTAGTGCCAGGCTTCTGGACTACATTTCTCAACTCCTTCCGTTCCAGTTGCCGCTCTCTCTCTCTCTGCATTGGCCTGCATTGCATAAGTTGCACTCGCCGCCATTTGCCGGCTATGAGCATCCTTGCTTAGCTCAGCCCAGCTCCAAGTTCCTGGCATTCAGCTTTCCAGCCTCCCCTCCTCCCAATCCCAATCCCACCCAGTCACGCCCCGCCCTGCTTCCACGCCCGCCTCTTGTTGGCTTTTGTTGAAAGCATTTAACATTTCAGCTCGGTCGCAGTCTGAAGGACGAGGCGTAATGCGAACTGGTCGCTGCCATTAGCGGATGTATGCGAAGGCGGCACTGGGAGAAAATACTAGTCTTCTTCTGGGGGAAATTATGACTAAGACTGGCTTTTCATATTTCATTAAAAAAATGTATTTTTTATTAAGCTTTTCTTTCATAGATTAATTAAGAAAAGTACATCATTTCAGAACTTATAATTTTAATATGCTTAAACTTGCACCCTGCATTTTCTTAGTGCCACAGCCAGCGTTGCAAGTCGCCAGTTACCGGCTCACTGCTCTCCCTACTCCATGCCTCGCCTCCTTCATTTTCCTTTCACGGCTCTTGGGCTCTTTCCCCTCGCTCCCCGCCCCGTCGCCTCTGACATATTAACACACTTACGCTTGGGCACAATGTAACCACGCCCAGGTCGTCCCTTGTTTGCACTTAACGATGCAGCAACGTAAACTGCATCGCAGTCCCCCGGTCAACACCCCGTCTCCCTCTCTCTCTCTCCCTTCAGTGCCTTCGATGCGGATAAAAGTGTTGCCCAACACCAGGCTTTGACAAAATGTTGTGGCATTCGTTGCCGCAACCAAGAAATATGCAAAGTGTGCAGCAGCCTCCGACATAATCTCCCTCTCCCTCCTATAAGCTGCACCTGGTACAACGTGTGGTATGAGCAACGCCTGGTACCACATGTGGTATGAGCAACAAACCCTCCGCATGAAATGAAATTAAATCAAGTCACAAATGCCAACTAATTAAGCGGCAACTGGGGTAGCCTTAAGGCAGTGCTACTGGCTGGTGAAAGCCAGCCCGAAAGCAGCTCCTGGCCATATTGATTCGGCCATGATGTCACCGAGAAATGCATTACGCCAGATGCTGTCAAATGAGATTTACAAAGCAAAAGCCGCTTACTGGCAAGTAGTGCCATAAGAGACTCTCTTTCCCCCTCTCTCAGTCACAGTCACTGTCTCAGTCTCAGTCGCAGTCTCTGTCTCTGTCTCAGTCTCAGAATCGGAATCAGCATCAGACTGAGACTGTGAAGGAGATCCTGGCAAGGACAGGGCGACGACTACTTGTTAGTGGCAAACATGCCACGGCCAGACAAGGTGAGCCACACTTGCAGAATAAGGTGGCCTTTAATAAAAGAGAAAACAACTATGCTACATTATATATATATTATAAATTAACTAGGGTTAATATTTAGAAAAATATAAATGTTTTCTTAAGTAAAAAAGAAAGAATACAAAGGCTTGTCTGCAGATTTTATCTATGGAAAAACGGAGTAAATATTTAGACTTCAGGAATAGGTAACTCCAAGACTACCCTAGGAATGATTTTGTTATTAATTTCTTTACTTTTCCAATGCCTTTCTCTCAGTGTTTTGCCCCCCTCACAGCTGCCCAGCAGGTGGTGGGCAAAAAAATAAGGGCAATGGCAAAGGTAAACAAAGTTACGGGGCAAACACGCTGAATGCCACTCACTCGCATTCAGGCTGATGGGGATGATGATGACGATGACGTTGTGTGCGTTCGTGGACGGAAGCGGGGCGACACTTACGAATATAACATATACACCTACATACACATATATGTAGGAGCGAGTATATATCTGACATATCTGAGGTGTAAGCCGGCAGAGAGCTCTTAGAGGTCACACGCAGCAGCAGCAGCAGCAGCTGGCCCCCGAGATGAATGGCTGAAGGAGGAGGGGGTGGTGTGGCAGTGACACCAGGATACAGGGTCTCAGGATGAAATGGAGATGCGGTTGCTGGTGGCAGGTGGCTGGTTGGCTGCTGACTGCTGTATGGCAAATCCAATTACCGACAAACCAAAGCAGGAACTGGTTAAAAAAATATATATATACACATATTTCTATGCAAATCATGCTCCTGCTTATATGGATCCAGCAATCAAAAATAATTACAATCATAAAAAAATAATATACAAACTGCTGTTGACCTTGGCGGATAGGGGAAAACATATGTTTTGGATTTGCCACACTCTTCATAATAAACTGAGTACTTAAAAGGATTTTAAAATAATTCATATATCGGTTTAAGCAATTAATTTCCAAGAATCATCGGATTTAAATGATATTTAAAACAAAAAACAGAAGTACAGCTTATATGGTTTTAATTTAATAACCCCCGGCACATGAGGTTATCATTTATAGTTACTGCTGACATGTCACTTGGCAAGGGATTGGCTTAATTGGACATTGGATAAATAAACATTGAATTAAATTCCCATTTGTCACACACACACACACACTCAGGAAGGCAACGTCAGCAGCAAGGAGCAGGCGAAATAGAAATCTGTTTGAAATAACATCCTTCAAGTGAAGAGCTTGGAGAGGTTAGGGGTTAAACAAATAAAGGGATTTTAGGGAAAGCCAAGGATATCTTTAATAATCTCAATAATATTATTGTTTGTAGATCTTAAAGTTAAAGTGGAAGGTAGAAGAAGCTATCTTTTAAATGGAAATATAAAGAATATACTTATGTTTATAGTCTTGCCTGGGAGAGCGAAATAAAGAGAGAAATAGAGAGACTGAGATGGACTGATGGAGAGAGAGAGATTAAGGAAAAAAAGATAGATGAAATGACGAAGAGAGTGATTGAGGAAGAGAGATAAATAGAATGATAGAGAGAGAGTTGAGGAAGAGAGATAGATAGAAAGAGCCAGAGAGAGTGAGATAGATAGAAAGAGCCAGAGAAAATTAAGGAATAAAAGATAGATGAAATGAGGAAGAGAGTGATTGAGGAAGAGAGATAAATAGAATGAAAGAGAGAGAGTTGAGGAAGAGAGATAGATAGATAGATCCAGAGAGAGTGAGATAGATTGAAAGAGCCAGAGAGAGTGGGAAAAAAAAAAAGAAGAAGAGAGTACTTTCCGCACAATTACTGATAGGGTCTAAGAGAGAGCCCCTAACCAAAAACGATTTACTTACTAAAATGCCGCACGCCATACGATTTCTTTTGCACTCGCTTTCTTCGTGTTGTACCCAGCGATGGGTACTAGCTCTGTTGCCATAGAGACAGAGACAGCGCGCTCTAGAGACGGTCGCTCTTGTTACTCATCTTAGTAATTATAGCGTTTTTGTGTTAACACAGGGAGAGAAAAAAGACAACCAGAGAAAGCCCTTAATTCAGGGAGAGGCAAATAGACAAAAAGAGAGAACCCCTTGCACAGGGAAACAAATAAAAAGTGAGAGTAAAAACTAGAGAGAAGCTCACTTCGGAGAGCCGAACCGATCGTTCCTATGCCATAGCTTCATAATTATTTACATCATATATTTATTTAATTTTAATCCCTTCTCGGAGTAGATGGAAATATGTTATTATAATATTGTTGCTTAATTTATTCTATTTCCAGGAAATCTTTCACGAGCACGCCACCCACCTGCGCATCCTGCGCGATCACACGGCTAGTGCGGCGCTGGTGGAGTCACGGGTGCCCCAGCAGCTGCGCCAGAACCTGATGGCCAACTTCCGGAACGGCAGCCGGCATGCTCCGTATTTCGTGTGTGGCGCCGATGGGAGCGGCAAGAGCGCCATCATAAGCCACCTGTACGGACAGGTGAGCAGTTGGTTTGGCTCCACGCGAGTGCATCGGGTGATCCGCTTCGCCAAGGCCACCCCGCGCTCCGCCTACAACCTGGAGCTGCTGCGAGTGGTGTGCCAGCAGATCTCGATCATATTCAATATCCCGGAGGGCTACCTGCCCAAGGACGCCTCCTTCGATCCGCTGTACATCAGCACCTGGTTCCAGAATCTGCTGCGTCGCGTCGAGGACATGGGCAACGATGTGTTGTTCCTGTTTATCGACGATCTGCATCTGCTGAATCCGCTGGACTGTGACATAGTGACCGCCCTGTCCTGGCTGCCCACCTCGCTGCCGTGGAACGTGCAGATCATCTGCAGCTCCACCACACCTGTGGAACAGCTTAAGTTCACGCCCATGCAGCGGGATCGCTTCAAGTCCGCCGAATATCAGTTTGATCTGAATCTCGGAGACTTTGCCACCCGACTCAAGATCCCACCGCAGTGTGTGCCGGGCGATGTGAGCTTCGCCTTATATGTGGAACAGCAATTCGACCAGCTGGAGCGGCACAATGGCCGACAGGCGGTGGGAGGACTGGCCGCCTACATCACCTGCTCGGAGTACGGGCTGAGCGAGACGGAGCTGCTGGAGCTGCTCATGCCCACCGATGATCCGGAGTCGCTGATCGAGACTAAAAGTGGACACTTTAGCTTTGCCACCTTCAAGAAGATCCACAGGGAAATGGGTGAGTCTTTAGGCTTAAAAGGGTTAATAGAAGTAAGAGATATTTCCTTAACAATTACCAAAATTAAGTATCTTAACAAGAGAGCGACTGGCTCTAGAGCACGCTCTCTCTGGCTTTTGAAGCATTACTCCAGGAGAGCCTGGAGACAGCTCTTAAAATTATTAAAACCTTCTTACAATTACCCTCCTTAGACACCCTCCTGCTGCTGCACGACAAGATCATGTCCGGCAAGGTGCTGATCCAGTGGCGCCACAACTACTGTGCCGCGGTGGCCAAGCGTCGCTACATGGATGCCCAGCGGACGCGGAGCCTGCACAGTGAGCTGGCCAATCTGTTCTTTCCCCAGGACGAGGACGAGAGCACGCTGGAGAATGAGTCGAATGCCAGCGAGGCCAGGTCAGTGATCAGTGCCAAGGATAGAGAGCGAGAAAAGGATAAGGAGAAGGACACCCTCTCTGCAGTATCGGCCGTCTCTGCCGGTCGAAAGTCCTCCTCGACGCACCACAACGACGACACCTCCACCTTCTACAATCCCATTGCCGCCGATGTGAGCTACAGCATGCGGCATGTGGAGGAGAGCTGGCACCACCTGATGCGATCGGATGACACCACACGGTTCAAGCAGATCGCCGTTTGCAACTTTGACTTCCTGCTGGCAGCGGTAAGCTCCTTTAATAATAATTGCTGCTCCTAGTTTCCTAGTTGGAAACGTAATCACAGCTAGGAGCCCCACTGGAGCTCCTCTTAATTGCCCAACTAATTTGGCAATCAAACTGCCAGTCTTGCGCTCTCGCAATCATGTCAAAATTTAGCACCAGCTAAATGGCACAAAGTTAATTTGCGCATTCAAAGGGGCAGGAATAGGGGGTGGGAGTGGGACTGGAGTAGGGACTAGGGCGTATACTGAAGCGAAACTAAATTACTGCGCAAAATGATTTATTTATTATTGATTGTACTGGTGCTGCTGCCCAGTGCCTTTCACTCTCCCCTGTCACTCTGGCCAAAATAAAATCGTTGAGTGGAGCTGGAACTGATTGGTAGTTAGAGCCTGGTCAGCCATATCGTTGCAATGAATAATCGAGCAGAGGAAGTGACAGCTTACACTTAATATTTATGGTCCTTCAACGGTCAGTTAAATACGTTATAAACTTTTATTGACCATTTGACACTTCTAGCTATTAGTATTTATTAATTTTTTTAATGAAATGAGTCAATAACAAGTAAGAAAAGCTAACTTCGGGCGGAACCGAAGTTTATATACCCTTGCAGATAATTTGTTAC
>JAEIIU010056444.1:2047-17564 GCA_018874675.1 Drosophila baimaii
ATGGATGGATGGATGACTTTATTATGCGGCCGCCTGGTATGAATTATGTGAACGGTAGTGGGAAAAGGGCGTGGCCAATTGAATCAGGTGGCTGAGGTCAGTTGCCAAATCGAGCTCGGCGGAGGGTCAAGCTTGTGGTTAGCTTGAGTTATGACAACACAGAGATGATCACCCCAGATCGGATGCCAATCCGTAACCGCAAAACTTCATTAGGAATCCAGTCCACATGGCTGCTGCTGGCTCGGGAGCCATGCAGCTTGCATTTTCAATTTGTCATGCACTTGGCTGAAATTTCCAGCCAAATTGAAGGTTTAAAAAATATTCAGAAACTAAAAACAATTTAAAGAAAAAGAACAGCCACATTTTGTATTAAATAAATTCCTAATTAAGTTAATACATTACATTACATTTTATTACAAACTTTAACTTCTTAAATAAGGATTTTCTCAGTGTATATCAGCCTTGCCCCAACTCCCGCTAAATGGCCCGCGGATCATCACGTTGCGCCTCCAGTTGCACATTGTAGCATGTGTGGCAGCTGCAGTCTGTCCCCTGTGTCCCGTCTGTCCAGGTGTCCTGGCCACAATCAAAATTTGTTCAGCATACAGAGCAGCAAACGATTTTGGCTTCGTAAAAAGTCAAATTGAAAATTTGCAGGCCATGGAAAACGCATAGAGCAGTTGGAAAAGGGTGCAAACGGGTTCAAAAGCTCACCAGGCAACGGCGTCGAGGCGTCTCGGCATCATTTCAAATATCAAAAGTCACGACGAAGAAAGCTGGTTTGCCGCGCGACGTGTTCGATGTTTGGTTTTTCGGTTTTTTATTTTAGTTTTTTTTTTTTTTGGCTTGCTTTTGTTGGTCTTTACGAAGCATTTGGCAAATAATATGCTGCTAAGAGATGTGACTCCGCCGTCGACTTGGATGCAGTGGCACAAGGAAAACGAGTCAGCCGAAAATGCTTTTCACTGCCTGTCGATTCCTCCTCCATTGACAGCGGATGATGAGGCTCCACCTCCTTCACTCCCGCACCTTTGCCGCGGGGTTAATTTCACATACAGGTTATGGTGGCCCAAAAGGTGTTATCGCACCTACCGCGGAAATTTGGCAATGCACACAAAATGTGTTATTAAATGCAATGGTGCATGTAGATTTATAAAATGCATTAAGAAAAGATGTTACTATATTTATATTCAATAAATACCATCGAAGGAATGCTTGACAGATAGCCTGCAAACGTGCAGTGTCCTGTCAGGGCATGCATCATGGTACAACAATTCGTGAGGTTGCACTCCAATAGTTGTACCTTCCTGTTGCTGTTTTACATCCTGCCTGTCTTTGTTGATTAGCTTTTTTAAGTGCCCAACTAATTGTTGAATATCAAATAAAATAAGACAATTAACACGAAGAAAACCCTGCATTTCCTTAAGCTGCTTTTTCATTTAATAATTACCATACATGGTCCCGATGAGCGCTTCCAGGTTGTTGCCTCTTTGGCATTTAGAGGCTCATCAAAACCAATGCAGCCTTTCTCAGCTACGTAAAAAACCGAAATAAAATAATTGCAGACGAGCAGACTTCAGCTGACTTTTTTCAATAACCGGAAATGGCAAAAGGCAAGCGGAAATCGAAGATTGAAACATGCGTCTTCAGAAATGAGTTAATTTACATGCTGAATTGGCGTTAATAGGGGAGAAATTTGCACGGTGAGGTGGCCCCAAAACCAGGCACGAGGAAATGGCCAACTTCAGCTGCATGCATCTCCTCCAAAGCCAACTTTGATCTCCGGCACGTGTGTGCGCCTGAACTGGCTGGAAGCAGTGCTCATTAAGCGCTGGCTGCCGCTGCTGTGGGCAAGGATTTGGCCGAAACCGAAACGAGTTGGCCGCCAAGATGCCACAGAGTGCGCGCTGTTGGGTAACTTGGAAAGTCAGCGCGCCCTCGGACGAGACACGCATAAAACACGAACGAAAACAAATATACTGACGGGCAAGCAAAAAAATATATAAAACTTAATCAAGCCGCAGGCTGCGCTGTTCCACTAGAATTGAGTTGCGTCATTGCGGCGCCGCCAAAGGTGTTGGGCGCCTGTGAATTGGCCGAGCTGCGAGCTGCCAAGTTCAAGCCCAAGACAACGGCAGCGGCAGAGAGCCATAATGAGCTTGGCTTTCATTCATTAACCGCCTCCAGCCGGCTGGCAACATGTTGCTAGCGCACATGTTGCCAGCCCGACAGCGGCCAGCAACATCTGCAGCATCTTCAGCGAAACTCCATGCTTTTGTCTTTGGCCAGGAAACCTCGACACGCTCGCGCCTCAGTCTGCAGCGAGCGTTCAGACGGTTTGGTTTGGTTCAGTTGTTGTGTCTGCCAGCAGCGGTGTGTCCGCCTCAGCGCCCAACTCCCCCGAAAAAGAAAACATACGAAATAAACTCAAACCCTCCTAACCAAAAGGCGAACGAAACCAAATCGATAAACTGCCAGCCGCGAAAATTATCGGCCGGTGTGAACTGTCCGCTAATTCGAAAATAACGATTCGAAATTTGGCAATTAAACGAAAATAAAGTGCAACGAGGAACGGATCGGAACGGTCGACAGCCAGCGGCAGATAGGCCGTAAACCCACCTAATGAATATAATCCAAACACAATAACCAAGGAAACGTTAGCAGCTAATTCGCATTTGATTAGTTCATGTTTCTGTCTCGATTCGAATATTACAATTTGATTGCGTGCAATATTTTGAGGGACCTGGCAGAGAGCGGTGCGTCGTGGAGCAGAGTCATCAAGCCAGCTGGATTACGGCGCTATAAAATTGGATATATCCTACGAACACGATCGAAATGCTTGTGGTGAGTATTGCATCAGAGGTTTAACTTTACTACTTTGGCTATATAAATTAAAGTATTATAATACGAGGCTTTAAAAAATTGTTGTAAATTTTGATATTTTTATTTTTGTATATAATTTTTCTTAAAAAAAAAACAATGTAATTATTGCTTTAGGGTTTTTGTTATTGAGATTATAACTGCTTTCTGAATTAATTACTGTGGCAGCTTCCAATAAGTAGACACGGATTTGTAATCTTTAATGTTGGCATAACTTTTTACATAGGAAAAATATTTTTGATAGGTTATTTTGTATCTTAATATTATTATTTTGAGTTGTAAGCAAAGAAATCGGAAATAACACCATAATTTAAAGACAAATACTACCTGAAACAGTTTCTCAACATTTAATTTACATTTTCTTAGAAAACATATCTAATTAGAGATGGGAAGTTATAAATTTTCATCGATTAAAAATCGATAATTGCATTGAAAGCCTTGATTCTTCTCCTGTTCTACCTTGAATCTTTTAGAATACAGATTTCATGAAATAATAATTAATTGTACTAATTCTGTTTTCAAAAGATTAATGGCAAGTGATAATAAAGTTATTTTTCGCCATAAATATCAGTTAGAGCTCCCGAAAAATCCCCCCAAACTGTATAATAAACTCTCTTTTTCTTATTTCTTTAATCAGAAAGTTTGAATGACGATCCTCAGTAGAAATTTCACCAAGTTTGCTAATTAAATTACCTCAATTAGTGAGACACAAGCCATCTGGCAATCCCCGCCCATTTTTGGCACATCGAAGAAACCATCAGTGTGGGAGTTTCGAGCTGCGATCTGACAGCTTGGATCGGCGCCAATCGATCAGATAGCCCTATTCATGAATATATGCATGGGATCTTTTTTGTTTTTGTTTTTTTTTTTGTGTTTTTTTAGCAAGACCAAATTATTGAAAGTCATTGGCCAAGTCATTTGTGTAATGGCTTTTTAATGCCATTTAATGATTCCATTTGGGCGCTGGACACGGCCAGCGAGCCAATAAAACAATTTAATTAGCGACATTTGAGATGCATTTAATTTAGAGATCACAAATGCGTGGTGCCCAGCAGCTGCCCAGCTACCGATCGAGTTGTTTTACGACCGTTAATCACTCACTCACTGAAAGCCAGAAAGTCCCTCTCCGATTAGGGCCGTTAAAAGCGACATATAATGCCGTGACTTTGTGGCCAAGCCAGGTTGGTTGTGAATGTGAGTGGCGGTGCTAACAAGACCTCCAATCGCAGTCGTTTAACTCAATTAGGTGGCGCAGCACAAATTAGATTGGGCAATCCGGCGCAGCCATTTACAGGATTTATATGCCTGCTGGCCCGCATGTAATCCAGGGTCGGAATAGCAGTCGCAGTTTCGCTGGCCAAGGCGAACCCATGTCCAAGCCCACACCCCGAGAGCATATCCGATTTCAGCTTATGCAATCGACAGTTTATGGCCAAATTCAAATCGCCAGCGACCTGTTCGCCAGCCAAAGTTGAGAGTTGGCTACAGCCTGCGACTGGACCTGGTCGGGTCCCAGTTTCAGTCCCAGTGCCAGAGCCAGTACCAGTCCCAGTCCCCGTCCCAGTGTCAGCCAGCAAGTCATCTGTGAAGACGTCCCAAAACGCAAGATGCCTGCCGCTGTTGACATGCAATAAAATTTCACTTTTCACCGTTGCATAATTGCAGTTTGACAATGCTTAAAATTGATTATGCTGCGTTTTCCTTTTTTTTTGCTTTGCTGTTTGCCTTGGCAAAGCAAAAACAGCGACTGCTTCCTTGCCTTCCGCTGATTTCACCAGCCCAAAATTAGCCATCGGGTCATAAATCATGCAGAGACAGTCAGTGTCAAGGGATAAGCTGGAACAGCTGCCAAAAAAGGGGTTTTCCCAGTTGGCCAAAAAATAAGCCAAGGCTCAGGGTGAAGGGTTGGGTCAAGTTTAAGGTCTTCCTGGGCATAGAAATTTGTACAAAGTTATGGAAATATGTTTTATTTTAACCAAATTCCAAAGGAAAGATATAATCTTAAGGCTTAAGAAAGGAATTCCTTTCTATAATTACACAAAAAAAAAACTCCTCAATTATATATAAGAAGCACTTCAAAAAATATTTACTAATGTCCATAAAAGAAAGCTAAGGCGATAAAAACTGAAACGTTTTTAACAATGCCAGCAGTCATTAGCTTGAGTTTCCCCCAATAAAACCAATCCCATATTCCCCCTCTCTGGCATTATTTCACGAACACCACAGATGGGTATCACCCCCGAGTTATCCAGTTTCTTTAAAGCATTTCAATTAATGTTTTCAAGTGCCCCGGGGCACCGATTTTCACAGTCATTGATCAGGCGGGAATGGTATTTGATTTGCTTATCGACCCGCTGCCATTGTGCCCGGGCCAAGGAGCGGGTGTAAGGTAACAGAAAGTAAAAGTGCCACACACTCGCTCACGATCGGCGCTTCATTCACAAGATACAACATATTCAATTCATGGATTCAACAAGAAAAATAAATAACAAGAAACAGACGCCAGCCGCCCGCCCGCACACACTGAGCAGCAGGCAGCAGCGAGCACATATCGTGCCGGGAGATCTGTATCTAATTCCAGGGTCTGCACGAAATTGTGCAATTGTCAAAATACACAATTTACAATTTAGCCTATGATGGATGGCCAGCGGAGAAGAGGATGCCGAGAGATGGCGATGGCTGGTGGCATAAATCAGAGCCACCTGAGATGGGTAACTAAAGCCGCTGAGAAGAAGTGTCGTTGGCAGCAAGTGCAGTGGATGATTGCGGTCATGCAANGCTTTTAGGGGGAGTTTAGTGTCGAGTTCGTTGCCTAAGTCTTTTGTTTTGTAAACTCCGCCACGCACTTCTTTTGGGCCCTCAGCTCCTAAAGGTCAACAGCAGCCCTGCTGCCACCTTAAGTGGTAACTGGCACACGACGCTGCACACACAATGTAAGCGATTTACATAATAATATGTAACTATATGGACAGGCAAACAAAGCGCTCGACGCTGGGCATAAAAACATTTACCACTTCCAGTGGCCACCAGCCAGCCGATGATCTCCTCTTCCTCAAGAGCGGGAGAGCGACACAGACGCAGACCTGATGCCCGGGCATCGATAAAAGTGAAACCGAAATTGCCGAGTACACGGCCCAATGATGCCATTGACATTGCATTTTTGTCTCAACGCGCCATTAGATGCAAAGAGCAAAACAAAAAGCGAGAGAAAAAATTGGAAAAAAAATGAAAAGAAGAGATAAAAATAAAGAGTTTCCCTGCCGAGTGGCGGCTCCTCCCAAACTCCGACAGCTTCGAACTCCCCGAAACAATGGGGCAGACATTACGCGAGCGCGCCCGCAAAAAGCCCCCAAACACAAACAGCAATTGCCGTAGGATGGCTGTGGAAAAACCTTACAGCCATGGCTGTGACTGTGACTGTGTGTGTGCATGAAATTTATTGTAATATGCGCACATTGGTAATTTTGTCTTATTTTTATTA
The DNA here is from genome assembly GCA_018874675.1 of Drosophila baimaii. NCBI lineage: Eukaryota > Metazoa > Arthropoda > Insecta > Diptera > Drosophilidae > Drosophila > Drosophila baimaii. The sequence goes on from JAEIIU010056444.1 coordinate 8,409, forward strand.
TTATGAAATGTGACTGTGTGGCTAAATAAAAGCCGGGAAGATGGCAAAAAGCGTTGGTCAATAAGCGGCCGAAGCTGAAGATGAAGCTACGGATTTTCACTCAGCCGCCACTAATGTCAGCGAGAGTTTGGCGTGGCAAAAAAAACAAAAAAAAAAAGTTCGCTGCGGAAACCTGTTGTAATAGCCAGACGGACAGGCATAATATTATTATTATTGCCATTATGCATCCCCAACCCAATCGCCGCTGCTGCCTGAAAATTGAATCTGATGCTTGAACTTCGTCTGCTTATCGGTTGATCATCCATGGTAAACTTGACCTCTGGCCAATCAGCCAAACTGTGGCTAACCTTTGTCTCCGCTCTGCCACATCTATGACGGCTTACACGCAACCAGACCCAATTAAATGCACATAAATATGCAAATAACAGTCGGCAAAATGGGCCCTAATCGAAATGTAAACAGCTATGAATTCGGCGAAGATCCCCGAGCGATATCGCGTTATTGGTCAATATCCCGAGACCGAGACCCAATCAATGCCAATCAAAAGCTCGCTTCCACGTCAAAACAGCCTAGGCCCGGCCACCGCCGATCGCCTGAGATTAGGCTAATATCTCGACGAGACAAAGCCACATATCGCTGTGGAATAGGGCGCGTCAGCCTCGACATTCGAGTGTGAAATTATGCAAATGCCCGGGACTTGCTATCTGCTATCTGCTATCGGCTATCCAAGCTAGCCACTCCGACGAACGAGCTGGAAAGTAGCTCCCATTGAGGGGAGAAGATGCGGCGGCTGCGGCTGCGGCTGCCGAAGCCCACACACGCAATTACAGAGGTTTTTTATGCGTTTTTTGGACAACAAAGCTTGGTAGCCACAAAGGCAGTTAAAAGTCCATAAAATACTGTAACAAATTTATTGGGTAACTGAAAACAAGAGGAATCATCAATGGGATTCGAAAGAAAAATGGTAGCAAACACATCGATTTGTGCATGCTCTCTAGGAGTTTTACTTAATATTATTATTATTATATAATTAGTAAATTAAAAAGCTAATAAACAAAGATGGAAAGGAGCTAGGATACTGTTGAATTTTAGAAGAGAGATTTTCTACTACAAAGATTGGGAGAATGTCTAAAGTAAACCTCACGGAATGCTGCACCATGATGTATGCTCAGCGACTTCTGTAAAAGATTATATTTCTCGGGCTAAAATTATATTTCAATAAACTAATATCTAATTCTCTATAACTAATTCTTAAGATACGCAAAATAAATACATTTGTATTCGAAAGGAAGCTGTTAAGCATCGCAATCTTATCTCAAGATCGCATGCAAAATATTTAAAAGCCAAACTATATTTGACATTTTTATGGAAATCGTTTTTAGTGGAGATTTTTGTAACACCTTGCGGGCCCGCGATCATTTTGTTTGTTTTAACTATCGCCCAAAAATTTGGTTATGAATCAATACCAATTTGTATATCACAATAATAGGCAATTTAAACAAAAGTAGTCTCGGGTCAAATATACCCTTCAGTCTCCGAAAGAGTTCATCGTTCATCTTTGGGCGTGAACTTGGCCGGGCCATAAAAACGACATGAACTGGATTTTAATCTAATATATATCTGTATTATAATTTTTGATTGCAATTCAGGCGGCTGCATTTTATGACTCCGCGCGGGGATTACAACATAATCTTTACAACATTAATATTTATGCTGGGCCACATAAAGCATAAACACCAATTTGCACCGGCTCGCCAATTGGCGGACTGGTTGGACTTTTGATTGGCGGAGATGGGATGGGGATGGGGATGGGTATTGGGAATGGGGATGGGAATGGATTGCGTTATGCGGCAAGCGGTTACATCCAGAGCCAGATAAACAACTTTCGGCCAGGTCTCGAAATTCGGGGTTTATCATTTGCCAGCTGCTTAATAATGCGTGGCCAGTGGATGCCACTGGCAACCACAGGCTTGGGCAATGCAATCCTCCGGCGGGGCCTAAGTGCAGCATGTAAAAATGTAAACTGCAAAATGCATCTGCAGAATGCGAAATGCGAAATGCGAAGCGGGGCTCAGCAGGCGTGAAATTAATCACACAGAAAAGGCGGGAAATTCCAGGCGGGCCCGGCGGCCCCCCTCGGGCTGACAGCTCGAATTACTGGCATACGAATATGATGTACCATTTCTTTATTGTTTTGCTGGCGAGTGGAACTGGGTTACCCAGTCTTCAGTCCTCGCCGTCGAAAGTGAAGTTTGGTCAGTTTTAAGCTTATGCAATTGCCGAGATTGCGGAGATATTTGCTTATAAGAAGAGGGGAACCGAGCGAACACACAAAAAGAAAACACTTTCAACCCACACACCAGAGAGGAGAGGAGAAACACAACGTAAAATAAATAATACAGACGGCTCTGGGCCATTATCCATTGAGGTATTGCTAATTTATTGGCGTTGTCCGATTGTTGTTAAATCACTTTTTACACTTTATACACTTTGCCGCAATTTTGTGGCCAAGTCGCGGCGGCGGCTTGGCTGTTGCGGCTTCGGGCCTTTTTGCGGAACTCAGCGGCCAGCGAATATAATTATGGATAATTAAAGGAATTTTATTGAGCTGCCTTATGGCGTTTTACGCGCTTGTTAATTTCGTGCATTTACCATGTGAATATCTCCATCCAATTAAAACGGAAATGTGCGGCCCGGGGAGGGTCTACCATTAATTATTATGATTATTACCATGATGTTGGCTGTGAACTAGTACGAATATTAAGCAGAGAAATTCGCCAAGGCTGTGGCAACCCTTTTCCAATTAATTTTTATCAAACCTAATTGATTTTTAAACGGAAATTAAATCGGTTTCTTCAAACATAAAAACCTCTATTTGGTTAAGGGACCTTAAATTGGGGGTTTCTGTGCTTACAAATGGAAATTTTTCGGCCACAATTTCAGCCAAATATCTGCCACTAAGCATTTCCGCCATGGGCTGCCTGCAAACATTCGTGTTTTCAAGTGCCAAACATTGCAGGGAAATGGCCCGAAATGAAATGAAAATGGAAATGCCTACATGCAATTGAGCAGTTGCCTTTTAATATACTTTCATACCTGCAGAGGTTTCCAGCCGACGACCATTACAATTTATGATGATTGCTATTTCAGTTTTCTGTGGATCCTCCTCCTCCACCTCCAGCCCCTTTATGTTTATCTCCATCTCTAGCCCATTCCCCCAGCGAATTCAAAGCCGGCAAACTTGATTAGCTTAGCGCCAAGTTGACGCCACTGACGGACTGTCCGGCGATGATTTCCATAGCGAAATTGACGCAAATGAGCAGCCAAGCAGGCACAGCCATTGATTTTGCTGAGAGAGGCAGCCGGAAAGTCAATGGCAATGACGACGAGGGATTATTTCCCATCAAAAAGCCTTACCTTTGCCCTTTCGCAGAACTTGAACCCTGGCCTTGGCTCAGGCGGAAAGCAAGCTGCCAAGTTAAATTGTGAAAAATAATGGTTATTTTCACCAGCCTATTTAACCAAAAAAAAAAGGCGAGTCATGTTCGATTTTATAGTGACGGACTTCAAAGGAGAGACGCCTTCGGTTTGTAGAAAGTTTTCTTTGGGGGGCAAAGCCCCAGAGTCAAAGGTGTTGAGCAGAGTTGAAAGATATCGAAATTCGAGATCGTAGATTGATCGATGCGAAAAGATAGCAGACAGGCACAATTGAATTATGTTAATTTTTTTGTTCCTCTACACAATGAAAAAAATGTTTTCACTTTATTAGTTACTAAATTAATTAACAGCTCAACTTTGATTTTCAATCAAACAATTTCAAGTGTTCAAGTTACAGAGAGTTTTTTAATTAACGATGTGATCAGATGCCTAAATTGTCTTGAAAAATATATATACATAAGTGGCTAGATATGAGCAAGAAGTAGCTTACATTATGTCTAATATAGAACGAATTTTAGCTATGACCTAAAGGTATCTATTTAACTCTAAAGAAGGATATACTTACCCACAAAATTATATTATTTATTGGCTAAATCGCAAGACAAGGCAGTGTTAATTCACATTAATCTCTTTAAAATGATAACCTTTATAAAACATATATTTGATTCTCGTTGAGATCAATCTTTTTTGAGAAGACAAAATAATTTTTTTGCCTGTGCATGGCATGGCAAAGATTTATGCAACATTGGCATTCCACATCGCTCGAGTCCTTGCTGCGAATCCAATGGGCTTTTCATTTCATCTGCTGCTGCTGCCGCTGCTGATGATGCTGATTAAATAATTTCCAGCCAACGACTGGGCCACGATTGTTCAGTTCAACTCGAACTAATGCCCAGTGCCAAGTGGCAACAACGTGACTGCCACACAAAACTCCTGGGCGCCCACAGACAATTCCAAAGCCCAGACTTGAATCGAAAACGAAAACGAAACCAAATCAAAGCGGGAATCTCACGTAGTTGGGTCTCTGCACCAGCGACAGGTGGTCAGATGGGTTGTCTGGACACCAGCTAGCAGCCAGCATCCAGTGCTCGTTGATGCAACAATTAGCCTAAACTTTCAGCAAACAGCCAAACGAGCCAACGTTGCAAGTCGCTGGCCAATTTGCAAACAGCACAAACCACCAGAAATCAATCGTCAAGCTGTTGAATATGGGAAATTGTGCAAATGGCCCAAACGCAGCCACAGACACAGATTCCCCTCGAAAAGATTGAGAAAAGCCAAGAAAACCCCAACATGAGTGGGCAGTCCGACGAACAAAAAACTGTGTATAATGCGTTATGATTTTCCATGTGCGCGAATGCCGGAAAGATTACCAAGACGCGATTAGCAAGCTTCACATGGAAAACCGAAGGGGTCACAGACTGTGTTCGCGGCATTTTCCAACAGGTTGCACAAGCGCATTTCAGCAATTGGGCTTGGCTTCTTTGTGGCCAGGAAAATGCACTATAAATCATGAAAACGAGCAAAAGTACACGAAAATCAAAGAGTTTTCTAAGCAAAAATGAATAATAAATACATAAATAGATATATAGATAGTTACCAGGTCTAAATTCTCACAGATTCTGATATATATTCCTTCAGTTTAGTGGTAGATTTTACCCAAGCTTAGTCCCAGTTAAAGAAAATTGCTTAAGACTTCATGAAAATGCTGAAAAGTTCAGCTTGGCATGGCAAATAGCACTTAAACTAATGCAAAGCCATGAGAAATGGTTAAGGTGTCACAGGCAATTAGCCCAAGAGCACCCTGGCACCCTAGCCCAAGGTGTCTCCAACTAGCCGAGCATCAAAGGCTCGATGGCCATTAAAGCAAATGAGGCCTGAAACTAAGACCCCATTAGGAACGAGCGAACTTATTAAGTTATTAAACTTAAAGCCCATCCATTAATGCTTCCTCCTTACTCCTCCGGTTTCTCCCACCAACAGAGACACCTGAACAGCCTGCCCTGGGCTTTGCTGGCAGTCCTCCTGCTGGCTGCTCTCAAGCTCCATGTGATTAATGCCGATTCCAGTGCCGAGGTGGACAACTCCAGCACCGAAAGCAACGAGATCATTCCGCGGGAGGCCATCCAGAAGCTGGACTACTCGGTGCGTCAGGCCCTACTCCGGGCCATCGATAAGTTGGAGCAGGAGGAGGCGGCCGCTGCCGAGGTTACGGAGAGCGGTGAGGACAGTACCAGCAGCAGTGGTTCCCGATCCCTTTTGCGAACGGAGACTTCCACGCTGCCCTCGCATCGCGAAAAAGACGAGATCCTGGAGGAAAGCACACACAAAGCGGAGCCCGAGGCTGTGGTGCCCACAGTTCAGTTCTACACCGCCACTTTCGACGAGAAGAACGCCCAGGAGCAGCTGCTTTCCTCCTTTATCGATCGATCCAAGCTATGGAAGAAGACCACTCTGCGCAAGCAGAGTTCCGCCTCCACTGCCCTGCCCATCGAACCCAAGGCAGTGGAGCCGGAGGGTCCAGAGAATCGTCAGCTTACCCGGAGCGTGGACAGTTCGAGTTCCGGATCGGTCAGCAGCAACGAGATCTCCCACGATAGTGGAAGTCATGAGATTAAGTTCGAGATCAGCAATGTAAGGAAGGCAACGCCCACGACACCCACAACAACCTCCACGTCCACGTCCACCACGACAACAACACCGAGACCCCGCACCACCCGGAGGCGCACCACCACAACGACGACAACGACCACGACTACCACTCCGAGACCCACCCACAATGAGGATGGGGAGAACATTGAGCTGGTGGACAAGCAGGACATTCGCATTCAGGAGGCGCCGCTGGTGACCGCCTTCACAGTGGATCTGGATGAACGTGGCACCGCGCAGAAGTTCCGCCCCCTGCTGTCGGGTAACCAGCGGACTCCCATTTACTCCCAGCAACAGCAGCTGCCGCCACAACAGCAGCTGCTACCCCACATTGGACCCACCATTACCAAGCTCAACGTGCTGGAATCAGAGCCTCCGGCCACGCCGCTGCCCACACAGTATCCGCCCACGAGCAGCAGCACAACCACCACCCAGATTAGCACGAGCACCAGTGCCAGCGGAGGTTTTTCCACCACGCCCGCTTTCCTGGCCAGCTCCACCAGCAATTATGTGAAGGTATGTACCATGTAGGCAGCGGGAAAGCCTTAAAATCATGTGTTTATTTCCTCGAATTTTCATTTTTTCAAATTATATCTTGCCAATCAAGCAAGCAAAAAGGTTACACCTTAAGAAAATACTCTAATTTGCAATGAATTTTGGTTTTAAATAAGAATAAGAATAAGTTATTAACCTAGAATAAAATTTAACGACCAGCAGGAACCCCTGAACTCTCTGGCGGAGCCACCCAGCGTCAACAACTACCTGATCGAGCGACAGCGGGCTCTGGAGCAGCAGATTTTCCAGCTAAAGGTTCAGGCACAGCAGCAGCAGGCCCTGATCCTGCGCCAGCTTAAGCTTCTAGAGGAGCAGACCCAGAGCCGCTTCCAGGCCTCGCCAATTGCCCAACCCAGCACATTGCAGCCACAACAGCAGCAGATACAGCAGCAGCCACAGCCAATCCAGCAGCAGCCACAGCCACTCCAGCATGCTCCGCTGGAGGCCATTCAGACGGCGCTGCAACCGCCCTCGGTGGGTTACTCCATAAGGCCTTCGGTGGAATTTATACCCAGCACACATACCAAAACTGTTATTTATCCCACATATCCAATTGAGCAGCAATTGCCGGTCCGCGATGCCGTTTCGGGTCATAAATTCGCCCTGCACAACAGCGGCAATAACAACATCAACAACAACAACTATCAGAAGCTTCCAGCGCCGTCGAATGCGGTGCAACAGATTTTCCAAAACTTGCAGCAATCTCTGAAGAAATCGAACGAAAACAGCGTTGGCGGCAATTTGCAGGGCCAGCCCTCAAATCAGTTTGGATTTGCTCCGGCCGAGGCTTCGCAACTTCAGGCGCTGCCCCAGCACAATTACAAGCAATTTCAACAGCCGCAGCAGCAACTGCAACAGCAGCAGCCGCAGCAGCAACAATTGCTGCTACCCAACTACGTAAGCAATGCGCTGTTCCAGCAACAGCAGCAGCAGCAGCACAGGGCGCGCCAGTTCCGCCAGGAGACGGGGGTGGGCAACTTTGGTCTAAACGCCAACGTGGAGATCCAGCCGAGCAACTCCTTTGCCACCACCATCGTTACCCAGCAGCCTGCTTCTAATCCCAATCCCAGTCTGGAGAACCAGAACTTCTACAGGCAACACCTGACGCCGCAGCTCAGCAGCCAGTTGCAGCAGAACGCCCAGCAGTATCTGCAACAGCAACAGCAGCAACAGTCGTCGGGTGGCGACACCAGTCCAGGTAATGCACCCTTCAAGAGCCGACAGGGCAGCCCCAGCGGCAACCTCCTTAGTCAATTTAGCAGCTTAAGAAACCTTGACGAATTGAAAGTAATCAGTAAAGTTTTAGCTCTCAACCACGGGATACCGCAGTTCTCCTCACAAAACCTGCACTTCAACGGGGCCTTTTGAGCACTTGCACCACCACCACCAACACCACCAGCACCACAACCACCACCACCCGACGCACACAGTCCATAGCCCAGTCCATGGCCCGCAATCCCCTCACAACAAAAACGAACCTCCAAGACCCACTGTTTCCCCTTAAACCTGACCGAAAGAGAGTCTTTCTTCCAGTGGACTTCAGTTTTACGCACAACATCTTTGTAAATACTCATTTTATTTTAAAACATAAGCATTACGACCTAAGTGAAATAAAGAACAAGAGATTGAGTGGGATGAGCGATCGCCGGAGAGGAGGAGATGGAGGAATTCAAGGTGAGGCAGTTGGCAGAGGAAAGTGTTGAAATGTAATAATTATTTATTTTTTATGTGAATAAAGTTTATCTTAAAGTACAGCGAAAAGTGATTTTTAATTTAAGCTTAAAATCCATATACTGTTTCTCCGAGAACCCAGTTTAAAATACAAACATTTAGCTCAATCAGTAAAGTTTATTAAACCTTTCAAGTAGTGTAAAAAGCGTTTGGAAACAATAATGGAAGAAGCAGCACCAAGGTACGCCTCTTGGGCTCATCATTTGGTTCTACGGGTACAACAGGACGTCCCAGGACAGAAAAAGGCCCTAAAAACATGCATAGTTAATACCAAATGTAATAGTTTTAAAGATCAGTTCACTCACCTTTGAGGACATCAGTAGCTCCTGCATCAGGTTGGCAATATGCCACTGAGAACAGGACCAAAGATACCAAAAGCACTCGAAGAAACATGATTTCTATGTTGAAATACAACTAACAATTGTCTGAAAATGCTGGGCTTATATATATCAAGCAAGTCAAGCTAATTACATCTTAAGTTCAGTCATTAACTAACCTTGTCTGTCACTTGTCACTCGTACATTAACTAGGTTAATTTCTGAATTATTTATAAGTTACGCATTATCTACCAAGGATCGAAATGTTTTTTGTAACTGAGCTTTAAGAATTGTATAATTATAGAGGAAAGAATACGCAAACCCATAATATTTTTTAAAAAATCCCGTAAAATCTCCGACATTTAATTTGAAAAGAAGCATTTTAGAAAGTTGGGAAAGAATTACTATGGGCACTACAGCTCTTTTAAGCTTCTGTGTATGAGTAGATTTTATAGTTGCAAGTGTA
>JAEIIU010056445.1:0-40709 GCA_018874675.1 Drosophila baimaii
TTATTAAACAAGATTTTGATAGTAAGAGCATAAATTACACGAAACACCCTGTTTCGCATATATGTTTATAGGGTAGCTATCAGATATAGTTGGCCGATTGTAATGAAAATTTAAAAAGAGCATGTATAATGTAAAATCTAAAATGCATATGTAACAAATGAATTTAGACCGATCTTTCCTATGGCAGCTATGTGATATATTGGTCCGATTTCAATGAAATTTTTAGGGTGCCTGTATTCATTTAACAGGAGCAAAAATTTAATATCATTCAAATAATTTTGAAAAATAGCGAAAATATGCCACTTTTCCCCGATCGTTTCTATGACAGCTATAGGATATAGTAGTCCAATTTCGTTCGTTCCGACATACATATATACTGCTTGCAAGATATAAGACTATCCTGAAAGTTTTAGCGCGATAGCTCAAAAACTGAGAGACTAGTTTGCATGTAAACCGCCAGACAGACAGACGGACATGGCTAGATTGACTCGGCTGGTGATGCTGATCAGGAATATATATACTTTATGGGGTCAGAGATGACTCCTTTACTGCGTTGCAAACATCATGGCAAAACTATAATACCAAAGACACTATAAGTACTAAGACGCCGAACGCCATAAGATTTTTTTGCACACACATTTTTTGCTTAGGCTGTAGCACCTCATCCTAAACCGTATGTACACACACACACATAGTCGTCGGCCGCCGCTGTATACGGTTGCCATTGAGACTGAGAGAGTGATCGACTATAGAGCACGCTCTCCATGGCATAGCTATAGTAGGTAGTAGTAGTAGCTTCGTTGAGGACTCTAAATATATTCAGCGACATTCGTTAGAAAGATATAGCAAACGAACGACAGCACAAATAGAGTCCTCAAAAGAGGGCAGTTCTCTCGACGAGGCTTCTATAGTTATGCCATGCTCTCAACTTTGTAAGAGCGGGAGAGTGGGACAGCGCGAGAACTCGCCCAAAAACTGAAAAATTGCCTCGCATATTGCAAATCAAATGTATGGTCGTTACTCATCTTAGTAATTCTAGAGTCTTTGCTATAAGGGTATAATAAGGAACTTCGCACTGATCCCTCTCGGTTTTTGTACTTTTACTAAGTTTAATGATTTTATTCTCGACCTCCGACAAGCGCACAAAATTGGAAAATCAGTTTCTCCTGTGAGATTAACCTAAAACTTGAACTCCTTGTACTTCTTTGTGGTCTTGGCCGGATCCGTTTGCTGGCGCTTGCGCTTCGATTTCTGTCGGGCCACATGTTCGGCCAACATGTCTGAAAGATCCTCCTTTTGCAGGTGATTCTGTTGCTCCCGCATTTGCTGCTCATAGCGCTGGGCCATGGCATCATTGTCCATGTCCAATTCGCTGGGATCGAGGGCCAATTCCACGATGCCCTCGCGATCTGTGGTGGAGCGAACTGGTGGCTGCTTATTGGCCCCACCACCACCACCGCCGCCGCCGCCACCGCTGACATCGTAGACATGCGTTGAGCCCATCATGGAGGCGCCTATGCGATCCGTGCGCTTCTCAGGCAGGACTTGGTACAGAACTGGGGTTTCATTGCTGCGGGGAGGGAGAGGATTTTTAGGATTAATTGGGTGTTTAGCTGGGAGATCGGGTTCCACTTACTCCTCCATCTCAGCTTCGATTTTCTTCTTGCGAAGCTCTATGTTCTCGGGGGTTTCCATGCCAGCTGGCACGCTGGTGAGGCCTGAGGGTGTAACCAGGCCCTCGACTGGCGTGACCAAGCCGGTCTCATCCTGCTGATCGCCCAGATCCTCGCCATCCTCCTCCTCCTCTTCGGAAGACTCTTCAGACTCCGATTCCAGTTCGCCCCATTGATTGCGCTCGATGTCAGCTTCGTCGATGCCATTCTGGAAGGGATTTACATATAAATATACTTTAAGCGACATCAAAAGGGGCTGATACCTACATCCAAGTCCAATATGTTGGTGCCAAAGACATCGCCGTACAGCGGCTTGCCATTCTCATCCACTGGCGGCTTGCCCCAGCCACCGGCATGATAACCGAACGAGGTACCCTCGGGGATGGGGGCATTCAGGCCGGGAATCTTCAGATTCGGATACGAAGGCGGCGGCCCGTAACGCTGTTGGGCAATCAGCCAAGGTGGCGGAATCTTGTGCGAGTTGGGGCCCACAGGCATGCCCAGGGCGATGCGCAACTCCTCGGACAGGTCACCCGGCTTCTTCTCCTTCAGGCGTGTCTCGAACTCTTTGCCCTCGTAGTAGAGATCCCCGTGGATGGTCATGCGCGGCTTGGTCTGCCACTTGAAGAAGGCATCGTGCAGTTTTTGGTAGTCAATATCGATCTTGCCCATCTTGGGACGGACGCGTTCACGCATCTTGGCCTTGAGGGTCTTGGCATCCTCGCGCTCTTGCAGCGACTCGCGCATCTCCATGATGCCCGTTTTCTTGATGAAGGCGGGCAGATCGAATGGCGGCTTCTCGATACCCCGCTTGCCCTGCAGATATTTGCGCTTGAAGCACCAATGACGCGGCACTTGCACTGTGTTCCTGTAGGCCTTCAGTTGGACCAGTAACTTGGGATCCCGGGCCGTTACATCGTGCATCTCAACAACATCGGGTCGGGAGACCAGCTGCTTCAGCTCCGCCACACTCAGGCGGGTTAACTTCTTGAGTTTTCGCTTGGACAGCTTCTCCTTGTCGTCCTTGTGTTCGTCATCATCGTCGGCATCATCATCCTCATCATCATGCAGTTTGTCAGCGGCCTTTTTGTCCTTGGCCTGGGCATCCGAGTCCAGGGAAGATTTATCCTTTTCCGCAGGCTTGGGCTTGTTCTCCAGCTTGAAGATTTCAAAGACGCGATAGAACTGTCGGTACATGGGCGCCAGATCGGCAATGGTGATCTTTTCGGGCACATATCTGGGCGGGGATAGGAAAATATGAGATTTTGTAGGGGTTTCCTTAGTGGAGCAACTTACTCTATGGTCACATCATCTTCGCCCGCCTCCGGTGTCTTCTTCTCTTTCTCCTTTTCATCGTGGCGATCCTTTTTCTTCCTGCTGCGACTCTCTTTGTGCTTGTCCTTCTTCTCCTTCTCTACTGGTTGCTCATCTTCGCTGCCTGGCGCCTTGGCTTCTTCGTTTGGCTGCTCGGCGGCCTCCTGTTCATCCGCCAACTGGGCCAGCTGCTGCTGACGCTCGTACTCCAGCTGCTGGCGCACCTTCTTGTTCTGCTTCTTGCGCTTCTTCTTCTTTTTGTTCTTCTCCGCCTTGCTCTGCTTCCCAGGCTTCTCACCGCCGCCGCCATTCACCTGGTTCTCCGCATCGTCATCGCTATCTTCGCCCACATCCGCGTCCTCGCCATCCTGCGTGGCGCCGCCACCGCTGCCGCCCTGCGAGTCGCCGTCCACAATGAACTCGGCTGCCCGTTGGTCCTTTAGCGCCAGCACGTCCTCCAGGGCCTTGGGCAGCACCAGCTCCTCGGCGGACTTCTCGGCATCCTCGCTGTTGTCTTCGGCGGCTTCAATGGGGGCACTTTCGTTCCCATTCCCATTTCCATTGGCCGCCGCCGCCGCCGCATTTTCGGACTGCTGCTGGTCGAACCGTATAGACATCAGCGGCGTGGGCTGGCCGCCCTTAAAAGAGGAAGATTGAACGCAGGAACCACAGGTTGTGTAATTAACTCACCTCATTGTTAAGCTGGTCCGCCATAATTAAAATTACAATTTATAAACAGCCGAAAAACCACTGCAAAAACAGCGACATTTATTTTCCAACATCGATAAGCGGATTTATTCCTCCACAGCAGCTGGTCACACTTAAATCGATTAAGAATCGGTCAAAGTTGCCATATCTGGCGGGGAAATTTGCACTCTTTTTCTATTTTCCGCGGCTACAGTTATTCCATTTAAAAGCACTTATAGTTTGACATACGGCAAATACGATTTTTTGCAGAAAATGCCGGAAAACTATAAAAAAAAGTTAAAACCGCTTTGAAGAAGGTTGAAATTGAAAATGGTTGCTTAGCTTGATACGAAAAGGTGTGAAACTTTGCTCAGCACTAAAACATGATCTTTGGTCATCGAAAGAATAAGTGTGACCGCAACATGAACGAAAAATAATACATTAAAAGGCTTGCACAGGGTGTTCAATGTTAAGAGCATGGTTTTTGCCGACAGCTGATTAGCTGATAATTCCAAAACATAAACAAATAGAACTCTTTAAAAAAACGTGTTAAATATTAATTTGATTAAATTATTATCTAACAAAGCTGGAATAAAAATGTTCAAGTTTAATTTCGAAGTGGAATCTGAACCCTCTTCCGATCCAGAGGCCGTTAAAAATCCATTTGTTGACAAGCAAGAGGATGATTCCGAAGAACCTAAGGCCAAGGATATAAAAGTTATAGATTGGTACCAAGCGGAGAAAGTCAAACCAATAGATAATCTGATATCCACCCTCGACTTTTACGAACTGAATGCCAAAGAAAGAGATGTGGGAAAAACCCAGATACGACACCTTGTGGCGGGCTTTCTTCTGGAGGACATAAAAGCCCAAGCTCATCTGGAAAATCTCGATATTAGAAAGTCGGAAGAAAGCCATTCCGACTTGATAGCCGGTGTCTACGAAGGTGGAGCCAAAATCTGGGAGTGCACCGACGATTTGCTACAATATCTGTCCGAGGAATATGAGGAATCCTTTTGGAAACACAAACGAGTCCTGGACTTGGGCTGTGGCTCCGGACTGCTGGGCATTTATGCCATGAAACTCGGCGCCCTAGTCGATTTTCAGGACTATGTAAGTGAATCATATTTTAAATCGTAAATATCTTTAATTATCCAATATATTTCAGAACAAAGATGTCTTGGAATACATTACTTATCCAAATATCCTACTCAATGTCGATGAAACTCTGGCTGACAATGAGAAGTTGGAGTTCTTGGAAAACAAAACTAGTTTATATGCCGGGGATTGGTCTCATTTTGCTCTTCTGACGAAGGATTTGGATAAATATGACTTAATACTCACCTCGGAGACCATCTACAATATAGACAACCAGGAGAAGCTGTTGGAAACCTTCGCTGGACGCCTTAATCCCGATGGAATCGTTTTAGTTGCTGCCAAATCGCATTATTTTGGCGTGGGCGGAGGATTGGAGCAGTTTACGGCTAAGATTAAGATGGGAAAGGTTTTTCAAACCGAAAATGTATGGCAGGCAGTGGAAAACTTGAAAAGAGGGATTCTGCAGTTAAAGTTTAAATAAAGTTAATGTTAATTATATATTACGTTTGATAAGAAATCTGTTATTTAAATAATAATAGCTCCTTTATTTTGATAACGCATATTGGCGTTGCCAGACTGCCAGGAAATTCTGACTTTTTCTTTATTTTCCGCTCCAACAGCCATTCCTTTCCATTGAAAACTTAACTTTCAGTGTTCAGACTTGGTGTTATGCAGGAAAATGCAATTTTCCGTGGCAAAATACAGGGAAACCCCCTAAAAAGTCTGTTGAATTGCTTATGAAACCAAAACGGAGTTGGCAGCCCCACTGTAATACGCTGCACCCTGTCACAGGGTGTCAGCCGTCAGCTGAGTTATTGTTTTTCAGACGAACTGAGAGTCCCCTTCCTCAGATAAAACCAATAAAACTTTCCTATCGGTGCGGTAAATGGCTGTTAAAACTCTCCGCTAGCTTGAGTGGGGTGTGCACTAACCTAATCTTGATTGTTTCCGTACACGCTGCTTGGATCATCGCAAAAACCACTCCATAATACACACGCCGCTGGCCTAATCGATGTTCCTGATGTCTGCCGGCACCGGCGATTTTGTGGCTGCAGCGCGTAGAGTGGAGCACGAAGAGGCCACCAGTTCGGCGGCAAAGAGGACTCTTTGCTGCTGCGAGTACATCACAGAGAAGGATCAACGGCGTTCCCATGTGCTAGGATGCTGTTGTAACTGCGAGGACTTTGACTTGGTTTTCACAAGGTACGAAGTCAAGGGAAAGGTGTACTGAGTGTTGCCTCTAATTCGTTGTCCCCTTCCCCAGCAGACTTGTCACCTGCCGGGCCATTGACCGAAGGAATATAAACGGCATGCTGATCGCCTTTCAGGACCGCCTGCGTCTGCCATGGCGCGGCGGTGCCAAGCGTATCTCGCCGGCTGCCGTGGCCCCGGCCTTCATTGTCCCCCTAATGCTGGGCTTGGCCACGCTCAATTCCAAGACCGCAGTGGTGCTAATGCTCACTCTTATAGGCTTCACCGTGTGGGGCATGCAGGTGGCCAAGCGGACGGCCACGCGCACTAACTTCTTCCTCAGCTGGGTGGTCTTCTCTGTGGTCTATATGATCATCATCTTTGAGTTCCAAGTGCCACTGCTGGAGCTGGCTCCCGAGGAGAATTACGCCCTGATGTTCTTCTCCTGCGCCGCCCTATACTGTCTCTACTCGACCAAAGCGCTCTCGTCGTTGAATCTGGTCTCTGCTCAATATGGCACTACGCCCAAGGATGAGCTGCCGGGCATCGCAGAGGCTTCCAGCGGGGAGGAGCAGGCGGAGGCGCAGATTACTCTCCAAATGGAGAGTGTTCTTAGTATGGAAGACGACGAAGTGTTGGATGCAGCGGACACTTCGGAGCGGGCGGGCCTAATGCACGGACAACCCAATATCTGTGAGATCTGCCGAAAGGTGACTCCGAGGCGGGCCTACCATTGCCCCATCTGTGGGACCTGCGTGAAGAGGCGGGATCACCACAGCTACTGGCTCAATTGCTGCATCGGTGAACGGAACTATGTGTGGTATATGTGCGGTCTGTTCCTATCCGAGATTGCCCTGCTGCTGGGCGCCAACCTAACGCTCACCTCGATATGCCATCCCTTTATGGTGGTGCGACCCCTGGGCTATCCTGTCTTGTTGCCCGACGACTGCAGCGAGGTGTTCGAGAGCTTTGAGTGAGTATTCCCCTTTTACTGAGTTCAATCTAAGACACGAGAAGTACTAAGATGAGTAACGACCATACATGCGTGTGCAAAAAAAATCGTATGGCGTTCGGCGTCTTAGTACTTCTAATATCTTTGGTTCAAGCCTTTAAATTAATCCCTAAATCCCTGTAGACTTGGCATATCCTTTGTGGTGGCCTGCTATGCCTTGCTTATCTCCGGCTACATCACCTTCATCATAACGCGACAGATCTTCTTGTGGTCGAAGGGCTCCACCCTGCACGAATACAAACGCTCTACGAATGTCGGGGGACGCAGCAACCGCATCTGGAGCAACTGGCGGGCCATCCTAAAGTGAATGCCCTGCCTGGCATTATCCCCAAAAAGAAATGCACAAGTAAGCTTGTCCACGCATAATACTATAAAGTATTTCACTCTCAACGCTGTTCTTTGTAGTCGTACTTACTTAGTCGTAGCGCTTTAAGGTCCTTAATAGCCATTTTAAACATTTATTCCAAATAAATATTAAGAAACCAAACAAAAAAAGCAAGTAAAAGCAAGAAAAAGCAAGAAAAACGAATAAAAACAAAATTGTACTGTAGCCCAAAATCTACCACAAGCTGTCCTCCCTGGGTTTATAGTCGGGCAAGAGCTCCCAGATCTTCAGGCGCCAGCGCTGACGTCGCTCTTCCGTTTCCTTCTCGATCTTGAGGATCTGCGGCAGGCGTCGCCAGCAGTCCAGGACCTTCCACTTCAAGTGCCTAGGGTCAGGGATCAAGAATAACTAAGCATCTTCCGGGATATTTCTTGTAAAGTATAACCTACCAATCGTGATGGGAGAGCGCCTGTCGGGTCTTAGTGTCCTCGATCATTCGACTATGCGTTGTGTACTTAAGCCAACGACCAAACCAGTGCTCCATGCAATGAAGAGCATGCCAGTCTATAGCCACTTGCATCTTGCTTCTCTCATTCTGTGCATACTGCATCCAGGCGAAGAGGGCACGTCGCTTGACAATGCGATGCCAGCACCTCTGGGCCTTGATCATCTTCTCACGCAGCTTGTAGGCCGTGTAGTTACGCCAGGATTGGAAAGCGTTCTTCTTGTACAACTGCCGGCGGAACTCCTCGCTCTTGACCAGATTATCGCGCTTGCGCTGCAGTAGACGCTTAAAGCCCTCCATGCCAATACGGCGGAGCAGTAGGCGACGGCTGAACTCCACAGCCTTGCGCTGATTCTCAATGAACCTTTGGCGTTCGCGCTCCTTCAACACCTTGGCCATTTTCTCTTGGCGACGCTTCTCCTTGAGGACTTCGATTCTTAAACGCTTGGCTTCTTCATCTTCCTGGCGCTGTGGAGAAAAATGTTACCTAATAACTTTTCCCCCTAATCCATATTAAATGAATACCAACCTTGGCCTCTTCGAGAGCCACCTTGGCGGCCTCTCGTTCTGCATCCGCCTGGGCCCGCCGCTGACGAGCCTGCTCGTGGCGCACACTCCGCTCCATGGCCCGCTCTTGCATGTGCTGCAGGAAACGTGGCTGGAGCAAGGCCTTGCCCTGAAGCCGGGCCATTTCCTCATCGTCTGCATCACGCAGACTGCCTATCAGCTGCAGGCACTTGGCCTTAGCCTTGGCCTTGGGATCCCCGCAACGGATGACCGTCTTTAACTCTTGCTTGAGATCCTCGCGTGCCTCCTTGGCCTCGTCGCTGAGCTTACTCAATTTCAGCTGCATAATAAGACGCTCTTGGCGCTCCAGCTTGATACGTTGCAAGTCAATGATGTCCTGTTGAACTTTGAGTCTATGTAAAGGAGAAATTTACTAATTAATTAATGTAATTGTTCATAAAAAGGACTCTTACTTATTCTTAAATTGCTTGGCCATCTTCACGGCCTCCTCTCGCTTCTCCAGGGATTTCTGTGTGATCTTATTGGTCTCGCCGGCAGTGTCCGTGGCTTGGACCGTGCGCTGACGCCTTTTCTCCTGTCGCACCTTGTCCAGAAAGGCGTTGATCTTGAGGACTCGATTGTCCCGCGATTGGCACACCAGCCCCTGCTCTCGCTCAATCTTCTCGAGCGTGGTAAAGTGTATCCACTTGAGAAAATACTTGCGCATCATCACCAACTGAGTGTTGGCCCTGGCCTGGAACAGCTGCTCGATGATCTTCTGCTTCTCGTGGATGGGCGCCGCAGCCAACTCGTCCTCGCTATCGCTGGACTCCGGCTCCGGGGGCTCTGGCTCTTTGGGTTTCAACACCACCTTGGGAAGTTCAATGCGGCGAATGACTAAGGCCTCTGGTTCGGGTTCTGGCTCTGGATCTGACTCCCCCGCGATGGGGTAAGTGCTCGGCGTTGGAGTCTTCTTTTGGTGCAACTGAAACTGGACGTGCTTTGTGGAGGGAATAGGTAACTCCTTTTCCAGTTGCTCTTTCTGCTCTTCGGCTGCCTCCAGCTGGAGTTCGTAGAGAGCCTCCTCTGCCAAATCAGATATCACGGAGTCTATGCCATCGCTGGTGTTGGAGCAAGTGGAGGATTCTCTCTTTAATTCCGGAGGATTGTCCTCATGTGGCTGATTCTGCTGCTGCTCCTGCAGCTCCTCCTCGTGGCGAACAGTGCGAACATGAAGCATCTGACGCTCGGCAGCAGCGCGCATGGGCCGAAAGAACTCCTCCGTTGAGGTCAAGGGACTGGGAGTGCGACACCGCATAAGCTGTGCCTTGCTCTCGTCCGCCTGGACTTGTTTGGCGAAGTTGCGATACTCCAGGCAGTCGAAGGACATCACCTCCTCCTCCCGGAAGGCGGGCAACATCATCACCTGAGCCTGCTGTTCCGCTGACCACTCATGATCCATGTCTGCTTCCTTTTCCGGTTCCGGTCTCAGTTGGTTTATCAGGCTCTTGGTGGCCGCTGCCTTGGTCTCGGAACACATCTGTGCCATCTGTCCCAAGGCCTGGACGGGAGTGTTGTAGAAGTTATCTATGTGGAGCGCCGCCTGGGTGAGGCTCTGGACCAGGGGTTTGTTATTCAGTTTGAAGTCCGGCTTGGTGGGCGGCACTTTATGGGACTTGCTTCGCTGGAACTGCCTGGCCAGCTGCTGACGAAACTTCTGCAACTGGTTGTCCACGAAGCGCTCCTCCACCTCCAGATTGTGCGCCTTGGTGGCTTCCAAGGTGCTGCCATGGGCCATGGTGGCAAGGGGCAGTTTGTGTGGTATTTTCTGAAACTATTTTCGGGGGGTTTTAAGGTATGGCTTAAGATATTTAATATAAATTAATAATAATATAAAATTAAATATATTGTTTAATCAATATTTATATATTACTAAATAATCATGGTTTGACAAGGAATTTAAAGATGGGAATCCCATTAAAAAATAATAGTGGAGGAAAACTAAACAAAAATCAAAAGCCATCGGCTCGGACAAGTGTAAGTTTTGTTTTTATATTCCTTAGCAAGCTGTATTTATCCCCAACTAGCTCTGGCACCTTTTAGAGCTCACAGATGCCCCTTTAAGGGCTTCTACATTAATTTATTAATGTCTCTTAACTCATAATAAAATACATTATTTTATTTATTAAATAAAAATCCATTGTAAAAGCCTTAATCTCTCACCATCTTATGCCGCATATCCATAATAACACTGGGATTAAGCTGCTTGGGTTCATCTCCTTCGATGAGCAGACGCTCCTGTCGCTTTCCCACATAGTCCACCTCGATAAACCGTCGCACTGCATCCGTCTTCAGGCCCAAAGTATTCGCCTGTTGATGCCGCTTGCGTATACGATCCCAGCGGGTATCCTTGTTCAGCTTCTCACGACGTTTTAAATGAGACATTTTATTTAAATATTCTACTAAAGTACGCTAGTAATATTTATAAGTAAAAGTTTCTAGAGTTCAAAAAGAAAATGTGAACTGAGTGAAAGGGAAAATTTTCATAAACAAAAATTGAAACTGAAATGTTGTCCTGGTAACCAAAGACTGCCGGCCGGAGAAAAGCCACCCCTGTTGGCGTTTTAAGAGTTATAAATACATATAAATTATAAATAAATAAATAAATAAATTCCCAAACAAGAAAACCCAATTGGAATTGCATTCAAAGCTGAGCTTAATCCAGTTTAATCTTTATAAAGTTCGTATAAATGCCATAAATATTATTTAAGTCGATATGAGTAACAAGAAATTTAGGGGACTTTGCAAGCTTAGTTTAGCAGTTTATTTCATCTTAATTGAGTGGACGACGACATCAATCCTAGCCGGCAGCAGGGTCCTTCTTGGCCTTCTCCTTCTTGCCCTTTTGCTTCTCGGCAGCAGCGGCCAGCTCCAGATCAATAGGCGCTGGCTTGACAAACGGTATCTCATCCTGGAACTTGGCCGGCATGTATTTCTTCAGTGGTTCCGGCACCTTAATGCCCGTCTCCGTCTGATGCGTTTCCAGGATGGCACAGATGACGCGCGTGGCAGCGCACATTGTGGCATTCAGCATGTGCACATAGTCCACGGCGGCGTTCATCTTCTTGGTCTGGCCATAGCGCACAAGGAGGCGACGTGCCTGATAGTCCAGGCAATTGGAGCAGGAGACCAGCTCCCTGTAGGCACCGCTGCCGCCGAACCAGGCCTCCAGATCCAGCTTCTTGGATGCGGCATGGTTGAGGGCACCCGAAACGATGTTCACCACGCGATATGGAATGCCCAGCGACTGGCAGAACTGCTCGGCATTGCCGATCATCTCGTCCATCATCTCCCAGGACTTGTTGTCGTGCGGCGAGGTGAGCACGAACTGCTCCACCTTCTCGAACTGATGCACGCGGAAAATGCCGCGCGTGTCGCGTCCATGGGAGCCCACCTCCTGGCGGAAGCACGTGGACAGGCCAGCGTACTTAATGGGCAGCGAAGCCTCTGGCAGCCACTCGTCGCGATGATAGGCGGCAATGGGCTGCTCCGAGGTGGCAATGAGGTACTTCTCGTCCACGCCCGCTTCCTCGGCCTTCTCACTGCCCTTGCCCACCACCTTGTAGAGCTCCTCGTCGAACTGTGAGAGCTGGGCCACCTCCTGCATGACCTCCTTGCGCATGAAGAAGGGCGTGTAGAGGGGGACATAGTCCTTGGCATATAGCAAGTGCAGGGCGTGCTGGATGAGTGCCTGCTCCAGGAAGACAGCGGCTCCGGTGAGGAAGTAGCCACGACCGCCCGACACCACGGCTCCCTTCTCGGCATTCATGCCGTCAATCATCACAATGAGATCCACATGCGAGTACTTGCCGCGCTTCGCACAGTCCCCGAAGGTCCTCTCCACACGGTTCTCCTCCTCGTCGTTGGACACCGGCACCGATTCGTGCAGGTGGTTGCCCACCTCCCTGAGGGCCGTGTTCCTAGCCTGCTCTGCCAGCTCCAGGGCCTTCTGGTTCGCTGCCATGGCATCGTCGATGAGCACGCGCAGTTGCTTGATCTGACTCACCGTCAGCGGCTGCAGGGTCTCGGCCACGATCTCCGAGAGGTTGATGTCCGCTGGCGGATCCTCGCTCATGGCGCCCACGGGCTCCTTCTTCTTCATCTTCTCGCCGATGACCTTGCTGCAGATGTTCTTCACCTTGTTGAAGTTGTCGGCCTGGTGCCGGCACTGACGCCACTCCAAGTCCTTGTCGATGACGGACTCCACCAGAGCCACATCCTTGAAGCGCTTCTTCTGGTTATCGCGCACGGCATCGGGATTGCCGCCCTTGTCGCCGCGAAACAGATCCAGATCCAGAACCATGTTAGTTATGCTTTAATTTTTAGTTTCAGTCGATTTTATCGTCGGCGTTTTCACAACGTGGCTGGGCCTTTGCGTCAGCCAGTGCTGCCAGAATGTCGGGTAAAATAGCTAGATTGAAAAAAAGCTAGAAATAGCTCAAAAATTATATTAATAAAAACTGTTTTTTGAGTAGGAAACAAATTAATTTAATGAGTGTTTTATATGCAAACCCTTTTGTTTAATTAATTTTAAGTATTATTTGTTGCCTTTTATAAAATAAGTTGATTAAATATATATCCTCTTCAGTGTAGATATATATACCAGCTAGAGCCAGCTATAAAATAGCTTAATTGGCTACACTGGCCAGTGTGAATAACTGTAATAAGAGGTGGTTAACTTAGCTTTGTGTCAGCTGACTGAAAGTGCAGTGAGGATTTCTAGATAGTGACGAAAATAATAAACTCAATTAACCTAGATATTTTAAACCATTTTAAGACAAGTTTTGAATAACTTTCTATATATTTGTATTAAATTAAATATTTTAAATTAAATTTTTCAATAAAAAAGAGTTTGAACCCCGAATTAATCAAAGATTTCTTTAATATTTTTAAATATATCTACTATTAAGCTTCAAAAAGTCTACAAAAAATTATGCCTGGTTAAAAATAAGAATTGTAAAATCCCCTAAAAAAGTCCAACGTTGTTTTCGTCACCTTCTGAAAATACCGCCGCCACAACATGGCTGTGCAATAACAGTCAAAAGCGAGCAACAATACACTTCGGACCGGATTTCCACCTCAAGCCAACGATGAGCTTCATTGACCAGGAAATTACGGAGTTTCGGGCCAAATGTGAGAAGCATGTGCCGCACACCAAGATCATCATATGCTCCAGCTCCCTGATCCGGGTTGACATCTATCCGGAGCGGCCCACACGGTCGATGACGGTGTGCCTCCGCTTTCCGGAGAACTACCCGCGGAGCACGGCCATTTTGGTGGAGCTCAAGAGCCGCGTCTACTCCGACAAGCTGCTGTCCGAGCTCACGCGCCTGATTGATGACTACGCCGCCGATTTTCTGGGAAAGCCGCAGGCCCTATTGGTCGTCGCCTTCGCCCAACAGTATTTAACGGATAATCCGCTGTGCGTGTGCCTGGACGAGATCAAGCAGCTCAGGGCGGACGTCAAGGCGCCAGGGACCTCAACGGAGAGCCAACTGAAGCTTAAGCAGAAGAACCGCAGCGTGGAGTTGGTAGCCAAGGGAGGACTCTACACCTACCGAGTCATCGCTGCCGTTCCCGACAACTATCCGATGCAGAGTGTGGAGTTGCGCGGCCCGGAGTCCAACCTACCGGCCGTGCTCGTGCGTTACCTGAACGGCCAGTCACGGGAGATAGCCCGCCAGTGCGTGGAGCCACCGATCCGCCTTAGCAAGGAGGCCCTGGCCAATTTCCGGCCGGTTAGGAGCCTCCATCGATCCCTCAAGTTCTGCTTGGAGGCCACCCGGGACTTTCATATCGAACTTTGTCCCATTTGTGATAATACCGTGTTGCCAGAGGATCCGCAGGATATCGAACTGGATGACAATGCGGATTCCTACATTGAGCGCGTCTACTGCGGTCACCTGTTCCACCAGGGATGCCTTAAGAAATACCTTTCCGAGCCTCCGTTCCCCAAGGGCGGCAAAACCTGTCCGGCCAAGCGCCGTCATCCTCGATCCGATGCTCAGACCTATATGGGAAGGCCGCCAGTAGCTCCCAGTGGTTCGGCGCGTCCATCCAAAGCTCCAGAGGATGGCGTTTGTGGTATTAAGCTGGCCCACGATCGCTGGGTGGTCAGTGTGAAGACAGCGGAGGCGCGCTGGGCCCAGAAACAGGCCCGCCAGCGGGAGCTGGAGGAGGTGGTGGACTTTCTGCAATAACAAAGAGTTCAACTCGGAAGCTGTGTTTACTGTATATGGTTATGTATTTTGTGATTTATATTCGAATACGCTTATATTGCTAATGAAATAAATAAAGTGAAGATGAAGTGCGACTAGGTTGGTGTTTTTTGGGAGCGTCCTGTGTCCTGTTCAGTTCCAAAAAGGGAACATACTAGAACTAGGGAACATGCTAGAGTCTTTTTGCTTTGAAGGAGAGGCTAACAGGCTAGTTGTGGCCTTTACTTTCAGAGATTTGGTTTGAGTTCTATACCCTTTCAGAGGGTATATCAGATTTCGTTAAGAAAATATTAAAATATATCTTAAACCTCTTGAATTCTAGGAAAGTAAACGGGAAACCAGCCTGCTAACCTAACGTCACTGGTTTAGTTTTCGTTTCCGAATTAACTAGCCAACATTTTGTTCTTAAACTAATTCTCAAGTAATTATTTGGAACCAAAGACCAGTTAAGGGTTTTGTAGTTGAGTCCTAGGGTGAATAATTGCGCTGGAAGCCCTTTGGTTGCAGGCTTATTTGGCTAAACTTCAGAAATCCGTGACTATTTCATCATCCTCGTACCGCTTAATGGGATCTCCCTTGATCAGCGATGAGATGAGGCTGCAAAGGGAAAAAGAAACCCCATAAAGAGCTGCTCAATGACCTCTTGGGATCGCCCCAATCCTTACCAGTACAGCGCCACAAAGAACATAACGAAATAGTAACCCAAATATATCATACAATTCCGCAAGTGGACCTTCAGCAGGCCACGACTGTGTATATCCACTGGATCATAGACGCCCAGGCTGTCGCGTCGCTGGCGGTGCATCTCGTAAAACAACCATATCACCATGGGCAGATTGAGCAGGAACATTATCCAGTGGCCGCCCAGGAGCAGCAGAACGCAGAGCAGAGCGTGGGATCCGAATTTGGGAATCACCCAGAAGTTGAGACGCCGACAACACTCCTGGGCATTTAAATAGTCACACTCCAGGTCGGCCAGTGTCAAAACCTTGGCAAAGTTCAAAGTAATTAATTTTTCTTTGAATGAATGGGAAAATCGCAACTCACATAGTAAATCAGAAGCAAAAGGATGGCGCCGTACACCAAAAGGGTTATACAAAACGTGGCTGTTTCGGGCAAAAACATTATTCCAGGAGATTCACTTTTTCACTTATAATTACGAGTTTTACTTGTTTATGTTTACAAATCTTTGGGCATTGTTTTCAGTGATGCCAGAGTCGGGCAGCGGGAATTCTGGCTTTTTATTTTCGTTAAATATCGATAAGAACTAATCGATGTTTTCATTCATGCGTGAGCGACCAGCGTTGCCAGACCGTTTTTGCTCGAGCAACCAGGGATACCACCGATGGAAAAATACCAGAAATGTGGTATTATTTTAACGGATTTGTAATTTGATTTGAATTTGTGAATTTTAAATATTAAAGTCAGTTTCTGATTTTAACAAATTCATTATCGTTAATTTATAGTTTGTTGGAAAAATTATGATAACTGGCAATAAAATATATCTATAATTATGACGACTTGGATTTGGAATTATAAAAGAAATAATAAAAATAAAAATAAAAATTGCGCTATTTTAATAAAATTTTCAATATTTTCTTTATAGCACTTGTATTACATTTTCTTCCAAAAAATAAACTACATTTAAGGGATGATAAAATGTTTAAGAGTTCTGGATACTCTTTCTTCAATTGTTAAAGGTCCAAGCAGTTTAAATAATTCTTTATTTATTTATTTATTTTTACTTTTCGCTTCCTCTTCTCATATCATAATGTATTCTTCATCTCTAAAAAGATAGAAAATGTCTGACATGTGGGAACTAGAGGGCACACCACAGCAAAGGCCATTACCTACGATAATCCCTATTTTTGGCTACCATATGGATGTGCCACTGCCTGTCTATAAAAGGGCTGCACTCGCTCATTGCATCTTAGTCTTCTGTGATTGTTTAAAGGGTAACAGTGTCTCTGCTGAAATAGTGAAGTTGTGTGTTATAAACAGATTAAAGTCCCTGCAGGGGACAAAGTGATTGCTCAACATGGATGTGGCACTGAGTGTCCTTGCCGCATCCTTGTTGGCCACCGCAGTTGGATCGTACAATGTGGAACCCACTAAGAATTGGGTGCCAGAGTAAGTGAGGAGCTGGAGGATTTCCTTAATTTATAATTTGATAAAAAGAAGTCTCTCTCAATCTTTAAAACATTAAAAATACCTTTCAAGTTCGTGCCTAATAGTTAATACCCTGTTTTTTCCAGCAATCCCAACTCCGGACCCAAGCTCGCAAATGACCTCTGGTTTAGCCAGGTGAAAAAGCCCTTCCACAACTGTCCCTCCTACAAATTTCCCATTAACACCAATGTGAATTGCGTGGAAACGGCGGAGGGTGGCGAGTGCTTGGTCAGCTGCATCGGCACGAATCACTTTTATGGCGAGCGACAGGATGTTGGCAAACTGATCCTCTCCTGTCGTCGCGGTGCGTGGGGCATCAAGAACGGTTCACCCACGGCGAAGACCATCCAGCATTGCGATGGCGCCTGCACCTGCCGGAATGGAGGCATCTGCAATGGCGAGAAATTCTGTCACTGCCGGAAGGGTTATGGCGGAGATAACTGTGAGAGAAACCAGGAGTTTGCCTGCCCGGAGCGTCCGCCGCAGCTGCCAAAGAACTCGAGGACGGTTTGCCGCGGCGACACTTGTGAGGTGGAGTGCAATCGGGGATTCGCCTTCTCCGATGGCCGGGAGCGGGTACTCCTCAAGTGCAAAGGCAAACAGTACGTGGACATGGGCGGAGACTACAGCAAAATGCCGGAGTGCGAGGGTAAGAACTAATTTTTTAAATATAATTAGTAAAAATTGATATTTCTAAATGATTTTTCTTAACTCGTGATTTATTTTTTAAGGATATTTATAGCTCTTAATTAATAAAACATAAAATTAAATCATTTCAGCTACCTGCACTCCCAATTGCCTAAATGGAGGCAAGTGCATTGCAGCCAATGTCTGCGAATGTCCACCACGATTCCGGGGCAAACAGTGCCAGTTCGATGTGTCCAAATGCAATGTCCTGGATTTCAATGGCAACTTCCAGTGCGATCATGGACCGGAGAAATCCGAGTGTCGTCTCAGTTGCCCAGCAGTACCCGGAGTGAGTGTCCAGGGAACACTTGCCTCACACTACGCCTGCGACTATGCCACAGGGAAATTCGAGCCCTCGCCCTCCTCGGTGAAGTGCATATATCGTAAGTAATGGGTTTGCCCAGCGGGGGATGTCTCTAGCGATAAGAAATTCGATCCACACATGTGTTTCACGGATCGTTAACATAATTCTAAGGGAGTCTGGAGGGTAACTTGGTCTCCACTTGAGATATTTTTGGTAGTTTTCCATCTTGTTTATGGCTTGAGCACTTGACAATGATTTTAAAAATATAATCTTACACAGTCATAAAAACCTTTCCCTAAGTTTATAGCTTACCCCCTCTAATGCTTCCCTTTTTATCGGAATAGCTCCCAATCAGAATGTTTCCCAGCATATCAGCACCTCTGACACGCAGACCAATGGCACTGTTACCATTATCGGTGGCAAGGAGCTGCCCTGGCCGGACAATCTCATCGATATCTGTGACCAGTACCAACAGTTCGACAACAGCAGTAACTGGAAGCTGGTGAATCCTAGTACCGACGATATCGATGGAGCCAATCGACTGCAACGCAAGCCGCCCAAGGATGTGATTGTGGCACCACAGCTTTCGGTGTGCAGCTCCTGGAATGGCCGGAACATTCGCACCTTTGATGGTTTACTGTACAGGCTGTCCCTGAATTGCGCTCACACCCTGGTCAATGATAGGATATTCGGTGCATTCCATGTGTCTGTGAAGAGTCGCTCACTGGAGTCACCTCTTGTCCTGCAGATCCAATGGCAGTCCGTGCAGTATACCCTCGAGAATCTCAGTAAGTGCAGGATCCTTGCATACCCATTGTCCCCTTCCGGCTAACCCCTTGATTTCCTCCCTTTGCAGATGGCACTGTCACTCTATCCACGCCCGAGAAGCGCCTCTCGCTGCCCGCCCAGGTGCTCGGCATGAAAGTGGTACCCTATGCCCAGCATATCGAGGTGGAACTGGAGTCGGTGGGTCTCCAGCTGGTCTGGGATCATCATCAGCTTCTCTCCGTTCGGGCCAGCGTGGCCCTGTGGCAGAAGGTGGGCGGCCTGTGCGGTCATCTCGATGGAAATAGTGACAACGATCTGATGACTCGCTCTGGGACTGTGTCCCAGACAGTTAGGACCTTCACTGACAGCTGGCGGAGTGGGGATCAGGCCTGTGTGCCCGATACGGATCAGCCACTGGCTCAGTGCCATGGCGAGCGTCACAAGGAGGCTGTGGAGCAATGCCGCAAGCTGCTGCATAATGTCCAGTTGAAATCCTGTTTGGAACACTTCAACCAGGAGACCCTCGTACGCGTCTGCATCCAGGATCATTGTGGGTGCTCGGGGGAGAGTCAGTCCTGCACTTGCAACTTCCTGCAATCGCTGGTCGATGAGTGCCGAGCCAAGGGCACTGGACCTACGGTCAAGGACTGGCGCAATCTCCAGCTGTGTCCGATCAGTTGCTCCGGTGGTCGCATCTACCAGACCTGCGGCCCCCAGTCACAGCCGAGCTGTGAGAGCAGCGGTGTCGTGGATCCCAATCAGTGCTTCGAGGGCTGTTTCTGTCCGAGTGAAACGCTCCAGTACAAGGATACCTGCATCAATCAGAAGATGTGTCCGTGCGAGCTGCGTGGCCGCGAGTTCCAGCCGGGTGAGAAGCATCAGAAGGAGTGCAACACGTGCACCTGCCAGGCCGGCAAATGGGAGTGCACGCAGGAGAAGTGCAGCAAGCGGTGCACGGCTTTCGGGGATCCTCACTACCGAACCTTCGATGGCAGAACCTATGACTTCCAGGGCCGCTGTCTCTACTATCTCCTCAAGACATCCGCTCTTTCGGTGGAGGGAGAGAATGTCAAGTGCTCGGGAGGGGATGATCCCTTGTCCACCGGCGGAGGAGCATCTTGCACTCGATCGGTCACCATTCGGTTCTCGCTGAAAGAGGGCGGTCCCACGATCATTAAGCTATCGCAGAAGCTGCAAACCTCTGTGAATGGCGAGGTGGTGACCCAACTGCCCCTGGAACTGGGCAATGGAGAGGTGGTGCTCCGACTGGCCAGCCACAACTTCATCACCGTAACCTTTGGCGATGGCTTGGTGGTCTGGTGGAATGGTGACTCCACCGTGCACATCGATGCTCCCTACAGTTACTACGACAACACGGCTGGACTGTGTGGCACGTTCAATGACAACACCAAGGATGACTTCCTCACGCCAGACGGGGACTACGAGCACACGCCGGATGCCTTTGGCAACAAGTGGCGCACCAAGGAGTTGTGTGCCGACCCGGAACCTCCGTTGATACTCACTCCCTGCTCCAACAATCCCGCCAAGCGGGCAAAGGCCGAAGAAATCTGTTCCGTCCTCCGCTCGGATACGTTTAAGGCCTGCCACTGGGCCGTGGATCCGGCCAGTCACTACGAAAACTGCATCGCGGATGTGTGTGCGGATACCACGAGTCCCACCAACACGAGCAAGGGTCTCTGCGAGCTCCTGGCCGACTATGCCAATCTATGCGTGCGCAATGGCATCCATACCAGCTGGCGACGGGACGTTAAGCAGTGCTGGATCCAGTGTCCCGAGGGTCAGGAGTATTCCGAGTGCGGTGACTCCTGTGCCCTGAGCTGCTTCGACCTGCAGAATCGGGATCAGTGCAAGCGGCAGTGCGTCGAGGGTTGTCGCTGTCCCAAGGGTCACTTCCTCAACGAACAGCAGGAGTGTGTGCCCCAGAAGGCCTGCTCATGCTACTACGACGGCCTGAGCTTCCAGCCCGGCTACAAGGAGGTGCGGCCTGGAGCCAAGTTCCAGCAGTTGTGGTAAGAGAGGATCCTTAACCCAATCCCTTTAGAAACGAAACATAAAACCCTTCCTCCTTGCAGCACCTGCTTGGATGGCCTGTGGCAGTGTAAGGATGCGGATGATAATGATTTCATCCTGTTTCCGCCACTGGGCGATCGCCGCAAGAAGTGCGCCAGCAGTCCTTACGCCAAATTTGTGAGTTGTGCCCCCAAGGAGCCCAGGACCTGCAAGAATATGCACGATTATAAGGCAGACATCACGGCCTGTCATCCGGGATGTGTGTGCGATGAAGGCTATGTCTATGACGTGACCCGTCAGCAGTGTGTGGCGCCGGAGAAGTGCTCCTGCTATCATGCCGGACGCAGTTACGACGACGGCGGCACCTTCCAGGAGCTGTGTAACCAGTGCGTCTGCCAGGGTGGCTCCTGGAAGTGCACGCGGAATGAATGCGAAGCCACCTGCAGTGTGTGGGGTGACTCACACTTCAGCACCTTTGATGGACGTGATTTTGACTTCCTTGGAGAATGTGATTACGTGCTGTCCAAGGGCGTCAATGACGAGGGCACTGGGTTCTCTATTGTAATCCAAAATGTACTTTGTGGCTCCTCGGGCGTTACCTGCTCCAAGTCCTTGGAGGTTTCCTTAAGCAGCAAGGCTGGACCGGAGCAACTTAAGCTGACAGCTGGTGGAATTTATGGAGCGGATAATGCCACCTCTATTATAACGCGTGAGTAAAGGAATCCTTTATCCATTGCCTCTTCTAATAATGATAATAAATGCCCTGACAGGTCTTCGCAAGCAGATCAGCTCACATGCCTCCAGTTCCTTCCATGTCTACAAGGCTGGTGTCTTTGTGGTTGTCGAGGTTTTGGCCCTGCGTCTCCAGATCAAGTGGGATGAGGGCACTCGTGTCTATGTCAAGCTGGGTAATGAGTGGCGCGGCCGCCTCGCCGGTCTCTGTGGCAACAACAATGGCAACAGTTTGGATGACTTCAAGTCGCCTTCTGGCGGTCAGGAGGCGGAGCCCACGCTCTTTGGCCACTCGTGGCGCACCCACCAGCAGTGTGAGCTGCCCCAACAGCCCTTCGATTCCTGTCAGCGGAATGCCCAACGTCGATCCTGGTCGGAGAACAAATGCAGTGTCCTCAAGTCACCAGTCTTTGCTGCCTGCCATGTCCAGGTGCCGCTGGAACGTTACCTGAAGAGCTGCGTCTTTGACACCTGTGCCTGCGACCAAGGCGGCGACTGCGAATGTCTTTGCACTGCGGTGGCTGCCTATGCGGATGCTTGTGCCCAGCGGGGGATTAGCATCAGGTGGAGGACGCCCCACTTCTGCCGTGAGTCCTTGTTCTCCTTAAATAAATGAAGTAAACCTAATCCTAATCCCTCCTTCACCTCCACAGCCATGCAGTGCGACACCCATTGCTCGGACTACAGCGCCTGCACCCCAGCCTGTCCAACGGAGACCTGCGACAACCTGCTGGATCAGGGTGACGCTGCCCGGCTGTGTCATCACGAGAACTGCGTGGAGGGCTGTCAGGTGAAGCCTTGTCCCATTAACCACATCTACCTCAACGACAGCTACACCACCTGTGTGCCTCGAACGGATTGTCGGCCCGTGTGCCTGGTGCGTGGCAACGTTACCTACTACGAGGGCGATGTTACCTACATGGATGACTGTGCCACATGTCGCTGCTCCAAGAAGAAGGAGGTGTGCAGTGGCCAGCCCTGTCCGCCAACCACCACCACCACGGAAGTGCCCATTACGGGAACGGGCACCAAGGATCCTCTGGATCCACCTGGCAAAGGTTGTGTACGCGGATGGACACGCTGGTTGGATCGTGGCTCCAGCGTGGGCGGCATCAACCTCAACGATGTGGAACCGCTGCCCAACTTCGATCGCTTCGAGCACATCTATGGCACCTGCACTCCGCGCTACCAGAGGGACATCGAGTGCCGGGTGAAGGACACGAAGCAATCATACGAACTGGTGGATGACAACGTGTCCTGCGATCTCAAGCGCGGGCTGGTGTGCGTGGGCAAGTGCCACGACTACGAGATTCGAGTGTATTGCGACTGCGACGATGATGACTACACCACGGCCAGGCCACCGCCTCCACCAAGTAAAAACGAGACGTGCGATCCCTCGCTGAACTTGTTCAAGGAGTATCCCGGAGACTGCTTCAAGTATTTGCGCTGTGAGCACATCCCAGGCAACAGCAACTGGCATTGGGTGCCTGGTACTTGTGGCGTCCACTTGATGTTCAATCCCTCGATCGGTGCCTGTGATCAGATCTCGATAGTGACCCGCCTGCGACCGCAGTGTGGCAAGGACAAGGATCGCTGTCGGGATGATGAGGAGTGGAACGATTGTGCCAATCAGTGTGAGCACACGTGCCACTTCTATGGCCAGCAGCTTATCCGGCGTGGTCTCTGCAATCCCGGCGAGCACTGCAAGGGCGGCTGTGTGCCCAAGAAGCGTCCCGATTGCCGGGCTCTGGGCAAGTTTTGGCGCGATGAGAACACCTGCGTGGAACAGGATGACTGTCCATGCTTGGACCATCGCAATGACAAGTATGTTCAGCCGCACAGGATCATCACCACGGACTTTGAGGACTGTCAGTGCGTGTTCAATCAGTATGTGTGCGTGCCCAAGAAGACCACCACCGTGAAGCGTAAGTACTTAAAGGATTTTACAGGGCATTAGTCCGATAATGACCTTTAATATATCCGTTTACAGCTCCCATTGAAGATCACACATCGACCACACCCTTGCCACCCATCATACCCACCACCCTAACCCCACCTGTTTTGTGTCCAACGAATAGGTAAGTTTCCTAAAAGATCCTCATGTCCATGGATAAACTTCAAGATCAATTGGAACCTAAATTTGCAGCGTGGTGCGTCTCTTCACGAGTGAGCATCCCGTGCCCGACACCGCCTTCTCTGGCTCGAGCATCCTGGACCAGCATTATGCTGCTCATCTGTCCCGCTTGCACCGTAAGCCCAAGCTCAATACAGGAGCCTGGACGCCCAGAATCAGCGATCAGACACAGTACCTCCAAGTGAACTTCGTGAAGCCCCTGGCTCTTTACGGTCTGCTCATTGCCGGTGATCCGCATCTTGACAACTATGTGACGCTCCTGAAGCTGGTTTACAGCCTGGATGGTGAGGGCTATCACGAGCTCATAGGACAGGATGGACAGCCCCAGGTGCTGGTGGGACCCAAGGACTCTCGTCTGCCGCGAGCCCATGTCTTCCAGCGACCGATTGAGGCCAAGTCCGTGCGTCTGTATCCCCTGAGGTGGCACACCGCCATTGCCATTCGATTCGATCTGCTGCTGTGCAACCATGAACCCACCACCAAGCCGCCAGTGATTGACAGGACCACCACGCCACTGCCTCCCACGAAGCCACCAATTGATGATCTGATTTGCAAGGACCCGCTGGGCGTGGACAGTGGAGCACTGGGCTCCCATCAGGTGTCGGCCAGCAGCATCTGGCTATCGTCACACCTGGACAGTGAGGAGGGACTCCTGGACTTGCTGCGCTTCCGCTCTAAGCATGGCTGGCGGCCGCTGGCCAACAAGCAGGAAGAGTTTATAGACTTTGACTTCCTGGAACCGCGTAATGTGACCGGCATTCAGACAAGGGGCGGTGCTCACGGTTGGGTCACCTCATATCGCGTGCTCTTCTCCTCCAACAAGGTGGTGTGGAACGAGCTGCCGGGTCAGCAGGGCGACGGTCACATCTTCGAGGGCAATCGGGATGCCAATGGCTTGCATACGAATGGCTTCCAGCGGCCTTTGGTTACGAGATATCTTCGGTTGGTTCCGACTTCTTGGGATCAGAATATTAACTGGCGGATTGAGCCCATTGGATGCTTTGAGCCCTATCGTAAGGATTGGTTTCTTTTGCTCAAAGGATTCCCTGTTAATCCTATTTATCCTTGCAGCCAACAACACCAAGCCTCCACAAATAAGAGTGTGCAATTTGTGCGAGGGCATTGACTTGCCCAATCTGCTACCTAGCTGTCCCTGCAGTGATGGCCTCTTCTGGACAGGATCCAAGTGCGTGGATCGCAATCTCTGTCCCTGCGTGGATCTCTATACAACGTGAGTATCTAGTAATCTTTTTGGAGGTAGAACCAGCACCATTGAAACCTTCTTATCCCTGCAGCTACCCCATTGGCTCCAAGTTTGAGAACAGCGACTGCGAGGAGTGCGTCTGCCTGTTGGGTGGCGTGATCAATTGCAAGACCACAAACTGTCCCAAGTGCCCGCCGCATATGAGGAATGTGAGGAAGGGATGTCGTTGCGAGTGCCAGTTGTGTCCGCCAACCACGCGACTCTGTCCCACCAGCGGGGATTGCATACCCAGCGATTGGTGGTGTAATGGCGTGCAGAACTGCGCCGATGATGAGGATGAGACTTGTGATCCGACGAGAACCACAGTGGCACCACGTAAGTCCAGCCTAATCTAAGCTGGAATACAAAAACTCATCCTCTTTTTCTCCTCCTGACAGCCACCACAAAGAAACCCACTGTGTGCCCTCCCATCCAATGTCCTCCTGGCTACACTGTCAAGATCAGGGGAAAACTACCCGCAGCCTTGTCGCCAATGCTTTTGATTTCAGCAGATCCCGCCAGCGATGGCTCTGTGGAGCCCCTTAAGGACTGGCTGGAGCCGCTGAAGTCCTCAGATAAGCCGGAAATTGCATTCGGAGCCGTCAAGGTCTTGGGCAAGTTCGCCTTTAAGTTTGGTAAGAAATTCTTCAAAGCAGTCGGAAAATTGGCCGTCAAGGTAGGCGGCGCAATCAAGGATGCTCTGATTGAAAAGTTCGGGGATAAGGTGGCGGATAAGATCATGGATCTGGCGACTCCCAAAAAAGATAAAAAGGAATCTTTGACTTTGGATAGGCTTGAGTTTAATGAGTTGCCTTTGAAGCCGGCAAAGCCACAGCTGGAGTTTGCGTTTGTGGACCAGGATGAGGTCGACGAAATGTTGGATCTTTTGGGTGTGGACGCCAGCGATATACCCGATTTCTCAGGGGATTGGAACGATTTCTTTGGCGATGACGATGAGGACTATGTGGATCCCGATCAAGACGAAATCGATGATCTACTCGGGTACATGGGAATAGTGTCGCAGGAGAGCCTTGTGCTCTATAGGGGAGGAGTGGACGACAGCCTGGACGCCGAAACCCAGTTCGTGCTAAATGGCGCTACTGCGGCGGACGGTGTCAGTCCCTATGGCATCAACTTCCAACTGCCCAAGGAACTACGCGATCGGTACCATTGGAGGACTACGATTCCCACCAAGAACCGGGATGATATCGAGTATTGCGATGCTTTCTGCTGCATTCCCCAGAGGAATGAGACTTGCGAGGATCCCAAGTGTCCCACCGGTTTCGAGCCTGTGCTGGATACCACAACCACGGGAGCTGGCAAGTGTCCTACGTTCACCTGTCGACGTCCACGGATCCCAGACGATATCTGCGACATTACCGGACGTATCTTCCATACCTTCGATGGAACTCTCTTTAAATACGACATCTGCAGCCACACCTTGGCCAGGGATGCCCAGGGAGATCAATGGAGCATCAGCACCCAGCTCCAGTGCACTGCCGATCAGCCTAGCTGCGGCGCCAAGACTCTCATCATCAACGACGATGAGCGTGGGGTCTCCATTACCATTCTGCCCAACCAGCGCATCATCTACAACAACTTCGAGTTCAGTGTCCATGATCTGGCGCTGGTCAGTGCCGTGCGGCGATCTTTTGTAGTCAGCCAGATTGGCGAGACCGTGGTGGTGGTGTGTCGCCATCACAAGTTCTGGGTGCAGTACGCGGCCAGCGGAAACATACGCATAGGAGTCTCTCAGGTTCTTCTGGGACGCGTGGATGGTTTGTGTGGTTTCTACAATGGCCGACAGGATGACGACAAGCGGACGCGATCGGGTCTGCATGTGATTGGCACCACGGACTTTGGAGATTCCTGGTACGATAGGAAGCTGCCGCTGGATAAGTGCCGGCCGCAGGTGTGTCCCTTGGATCTGCAACAGAGGGCTCTGCAAATGTGCCAGGCTGTCAGGTGAGTTTATCCTGGAAAACATTGAAAGAAAAGCTTCTTAATCCCTTCTCCCCCAGACATCCCTCATTCGGAACCTGTGGTCTCTCCGTCAACATCGAGGACTTCCTGGGCAAGTGCGTGGAGACTACTTGCGAGTGCCTGAAGGCTAATGGCGGTGCCGAGGGCAGCTGTCGCTGTGATCTTCTCCAGCAGTTTGTGGGCCAGTGCCTGGCCATTGATCGCACCCTTTTGCTGACCAGTTGGAAGAGCATCCATCGCTGCGAGCCCACGTGTCGTCCCCCACTGGTGCATCATGACTGCTTCCGCCAGCGCTGCGAGCCGCAGTGCGCTCTGTCCAGCCATTCGGCGGCCGTGTGTCCCACCATTCCCAGCACCTGCTACTCCGGCTGCTATTGTCCCGAGGGAACGGTGCGAAAGGGGGATGAATGCGTCCCCTTGGACGATTGCAAGGACTGCAAGTGCAACCTTTTCGGTTTGAATAGGTTCGTCAGCTACGACGGCAGCAGCTTTAGCTTCAAGGGCAACTGCACCTATCTGGTGACCAGGGATCTCCTCATTCCCGGCAGCTACAACTTCCAGGTGTACGCCACCATCCGACCCTGTGGCCTGACCAAGGAGGAGAGCTGCGTTAGTGCCCTGCATGTGACGGCCGGCGAGCATACCCTCCACATCGAACGCCATGAGAACGAGGTGAAGCTGCTGGCCGATGGCTATCAGGTTTCTCCCTGGCCCCACCAGTCGTCCTGGCTAAATGTTAAGCAGTCACGGGAAGAGGAACTCCTGGTGCAACTGCCTCTGGTTAAGCTGGAGCTGGTGGTGGATCTGAAAACGCTGCAGTTCCACCTTTCAGTGCCCTCAGTGCGTTATGGAAGCCGCATGGAGGGTTTGTGCGGCAACTGCAATGGCCTCAGCATAGACGATCTGCAGGTGAACCCAGCCAAGCCTAAGCCCACGGAACCGCGTCCCTTCGACCTCATAGACTTCGTGAGCAGCTGGCAGGTGAATGAGCCACGTCTGGGCATCGACACAAGGACTTGCGGGGATCAGCAGGTGTGCAAGCCACTGCCTAGGGAAAGGAACGTGTGCTACCAGCTCATCGTGCAGTCCGGCATCTTTGGCCGCTGTCCGTTGCTGGTCGATCCCTTGGCCTACATCCTTGCCTGCCAGAAGGACACTTGCACAGCCACCGACGACAAGAAGGTGATCTGTGATGCCCTCACCGCCTATGCTGCCGCCTGCAACCAGGTGGGAGTCTGCACCGACTGGCGACCCTCCACTCAGTGTCCGGCTCAGTGTCTGCCCGGAATGACTTACAGACCCTGCGACTGCGACGTGACCTGCGATACGGGCGTTGATCGGGTGGACAACAGCAATCTGGAGATTATATACAAGGGACGCTGCCTGCACACCGCCCGCCATGAGGGCTGCTTCTGTCCGCCGGACAGGGTGCTCCACCATGGCAGGTGTGTCTCGCCCAACGAGTGTGTGACCTGCGGCGACGGACGACATGTGGGCGATGTGTGGCAGCCGGACAAGTGCTCGCGTTGCGAATGCTTGGCCAGTGGTCAGGTGAGCTGCGTAAAGGAGCAGTGCGGCCGGGACACGGATCTCATCTGCCCGCGGGGTTACAAGCTGGTGGTCATCCAGCAGGATTTCGAGTGCTGTCCGCAAAGGCTCTGCGTGGCGGATATCGGAAAGCCTGGACAAGTGTGTGAGACGCCCAAGTTGCCCAACTGCGGACTGGATCAGCACAGGATCGTGGACGAGGATGTTAATAAATGTCCCATCTACAGATGTGGTGAGTAATTGGGTCTCTTTAGGCTCTTTTTCTGAGAACTTGATAACCAAAGGGGGGTTTGATTGAAAATTCGAATAAACAAACTCTCCCTCCACAGAATGCAAACCCAAAGATCAATGCGAGCCAACGCCACCGGTTACCCTAAAGCCCGGCGAAAAAATCGAGGAGATAGTGGACGGCTGCTGCCCCAGCTACAGAGTGGTGTGCCTCCAGGATACCTGCCCCAAGCCACCGGTCATCTGCAATGAGCCCCACTACGAACTGATCTCGGCTAAGCAACCCGGCGACTGCTGCTCCGTGTACAAGTGTGTGCCGCCCAAGGATAAGTGCCTCCACCGGCACGACAACCAGGTGCAGGTCCATCGCATCGGAGACAGGTGGCAAGTGATCGGCGATCCGTGCGTCTCCTATGAGTGCGTGCTCACAGACTCTGGGGTGGCCACCGTGACCACCGTTCTCACCTGCGAGAAGCAGTGTCCACTGGGCTACAGCTACGAGCACACGGACAGCGCCAAGTGCTGCGGTTCCTGTGTCCCAACGGGCTGCGTCCACGACGGCAAGATCTACAAGCCGGACGATCATTGGTACAGCCTGGACAAGTGCATCGCCTACGACTGTGTTCCCTACAAGGGCCAGCTAAGGATCCGAGAGCAACATGAAATATGTCCCGATGTCAGCCGTTGTCCGGCGGAGCATCTCCAGGACGATGGTGGCTGCTGCAAGAGCTGCAAAATCCCGCCACCGCCGGCAGACAAGACCGACTGCCAAGCGGTAACGGTGGCGCCGAGCCGCACCCGCAGCATGATCATGTTCGAGGACAAGGACCATGGAGCCTGCCACAACGAGCAACCGATTGAGGGATTGACCCAGTGCGAGGGCGCCTGCAACTCGGCCTTCAAGTACAATCCGTTACTGAACAAATTCCAGGACAGCTGCACCTGCTGTGCCGCCACCGGATTGAGGAAGTTGCTGGTGAAGATTGTTTGTGGCGATGGCACCTATCTGGATCATGCGCTGGAGGTGCCCACAGGCTGCAAGTGCGAGCCCTGCGATCGTCATCACTTGGCCCAGACGAGCCCAGCACAGGGCGGGGATCAGTTTGAGACCAATAAACAACCCAAGGATAACAAAGTGATCGAAGAGGAGGAGGATGATGATGATGACTTTAATCTCCAAGACTTGCTCAATCAAAGTGGAGGCGTTATCACGCGGTAGCTTCGAACTACGCTGTCAGGAATGCCACAGAAATCGCTGTTGATTTGAAAACGATACTTAAAGTGCCTAAAAGTAAACAAAATAGCAATGCATTTAGGATACAAAATAATGTGCCTTCTCTCTAGCATCTTAATTATTGATTTCAAATCACTAAAGTATGATTTTAGTGTCAACTCTGAATAATATAATATTTAGATCTTAAAAAAGACTGCCATTCAATTGCCTAAGAACATTTGTAATACAAAATATTTTCATTAGCTCTTCCTACTAAATTTATTTTCATAAGTAAATACTGAATTTATATTTCACTTAGCATCTCACAGAAAAATAACCAAAACAAGACAAATAAACCTATTATTATTTTAAATTTGAAAAGTTTTTAATTGGGGAATGTGTAAGTGCTAAAATGTATATCTATAAACTCTATAAATCATTTTACAAACATAAAATGGGGACTTACAAATTGTAATTATTAAAATGGCAATCGATTGGCAAAGTTCATATGTAACGGTCACTAGCTTTTGCAATCGATAAGATATCGATGGGCAAGGCTTTCTGACATTTCATAACAATCAGCTGCTTGTGGAACCAACGGTCACACTGTGCCTAAAAACGTAAACAAACCAAAGATTTCTTAATATTTTTTTTAATAAAATAATTAATTTAAAAGCCCAAAGCTTCCTTTGTTAACTTCCCTGCCATGCAGACTGCAGGAAGTAATGCCATCCTGGCCCTGAGGCAGTTCATCTTGCTGGCCCGGCGTCACTACTCCGTGGCGGCCCAATCCACATCCGCCGGCTCCCACACAAACACCGCCCAACCGCCACCGGCATCCAAATCTGGAGAAGGTAAAATGCGTGGCTGGCAGCTGCACAATTATGGAGACATCGACGAACTGCAGCTGTCGGAGAAGCTAAAGATACCCCAGATACGCAGCTCCAATGAGTGCCTGGTTAAGATTCGCACCACTGCTGTGAATCCCATTGACCTGGCCATGCTTCGGGGCTATGGCGCTGCGGTGCTAAACAAGATGCGCTGTCAGCCGGGCGATGGCATCGAGTTTCCACTCACCCTAGGTCGGGAGTTCTGCGGCGAGTTGGTCCAGACGGGCATGGGTGTGCCGCCGGACACCCTGCCTCTGGGCACACGGGTCTGGGGAGTAGTGCCGCTGCAGGCCAGTGCCGGAGCCCATGCGGAGTATGTGGCCGTGCCTTCTTACTGTGTAGGTGGAACTCTCTTTCCTCTTGTAACTCTTTATTAATCTTAATCCCTTCCAGCTCGCCCCTGCCCCCGAAGAGCTGGATGACAGCGAGGCAGCCAGTGTACTCTACGCCGGACTGACAGCCTGGTCGGGTCTGTACATAACTGGTGGCCTAGGCGGAGCCTGCGGAGCTCTCACAGCTGGCGGAGGTGGTGCCCACAAGCGTGTCTTGGTTCTCGGTGGCTCTGGAGGCGTTGGCTCTTTGGCCATACAAATGCTAAAGTCCCAAAAGGTACAGGTACTCGCCACCTGCAGCGAGAATGCCACTGAAATGGTGCGCAATCTGGGAGCTGACTTGGTAGTGGACTACAACAGCAGCGATGCCATGGAGGAGCTGAGCAAATATGCACCCTACGACATTGTATTGGACTGCTCCGGACAGGGGGGAGAGAAGGCAGCGGAATCGAGGTTTGATTTCCGGCAATACATCACCTTCTCATCGCCACTGCTGGCCAATATCGACAAGCAAGGATTGGGCCTGGGAGCCCTGAAGAATGTGTTTGATTTGGTTCAGACCAATGTTCGGTCCGTGTCGCAGCGCGGTGGCCTGGTGAAGTGGGGATTCTTCAGTCCCGCTCCGCAAGGCATTCAATTCCTACAGAAACTAGTGGAGCAGCGAAAGGTCAGTGCCTGGAATCGCTAGCGAGTTCCCCCCAACTAACACACACTCTCTCTCTCTCTATCTCCTGCGCTTTTAGCTGATGCCGCAGATCG
This sequence comes from Drosophila baimaii, assembly GCA_018874675.1. Taxonomy (NCBI): domain Eukaryota; kingdom Metazoa; phylum Arthropoda; class Insecta; order Diptera; family Drosophilidae; genus Drosophila; species Drosophila baimaii. The sequence continues at coordinate 31,612 of JAEIIU010056445.1, forward strand.
ATAGCAGCTATGGATTCGATGATCTACCGAAAGCCTTCGAGAAGATGAAGGGCGGCCACTTGCGGGGCAAGATTGTGGTGAAGCTCTGAGCGAGGGGAACAGGCTGATATTAAACTTTTGTTGCTGTTTTATATTAAACGCTTTGCAAATTACTTTCTTGACCGAAACCCCGGACCCGTGACGCAGTTGCCCGTGCATCAAAGGTGGCTTTACGCTTATATTAATTTATTTTTGTTATGAAAATTAATCGACGATTGAATAAGCGTCTACCTTAGCGTCATGGCTCACCTTTAAGTCACCGTGAAAAGTCGTTCAGGCCTCGGCGGATCGCCGCCTCTTATCGTCCAGCGACCAGACTGAAGGGCAACCGGTTATTGTCAAGCATCCAGGTTAGCTCTGCAAGTATACATATGGGCCACATCAGTGATTCAACTGGGCGTACGCCCGGCTATTCCGGGATCTATGCTGACGAACCAACACAACACACGACACACGCCAGCGGCAGCGTAAATTTCCGTGCGTCTAATTTTATGTGTGCCTGCCTGGCTAGCTGGCCAATACCCTGATTTCTTATCAGCCATCGAGTGGCGGCGGCCGTCGGGCGATTCCGCAGCACGCGGGCCGCCTCCGCTAATCACATTGTTCTCATGCGTTCCCAACGGCTCCCGAAGCATCGGAACATGAGCTATCGCCAAGGTCGAGGCTTTCCAAAAAATAAAAAAAGCAGAACAATAGCCTCTCCATCAACGCTGCCTATCATCCGACGTAGCCGGCAAAGAAAGCGAAGAGTGCACGCGTCTCTGTTTTGTTTTGGTTTTTATTAATAGCTCTCAATTTGTTACTGGGTCCCAGCGGCATGGCTTGATATCAAGGGGAAATGTTTGATGGTTGCCAGGCGCCAGGCAAATACCCTTTGAAATGTATATGCAAACATAAACCAATATCTAAGGAGAGTGTATAATCTGATTTGGCAACCAATTCTATATTTATTTAGTGCCCAAAGATGTCAAAGTCGCTATACCTCTTATCTAGAGTGTCTGCCCAGAGATTGTCCAGGGGGAAAATTTGTGTCTGAGCTTACTGAAGACCTTGAATTCCCAGAGCTTATCGTATGTCTGAATAAAATATCACCTATTATGGGGAAAAATCAAGCAAGTCAAGGCAATAACAAGCATAATGTAATGTCAGCCATCCAGCCATTAAGTGGCTTAGGTTTATTCTGAACTTTGTCCCACATCTTTACATTTGATTTTCCCAGGTCAGTCTCTGGAATTTCTTGGAGTAGCCAGCCAGGAAACAGGAGACCTGGAGAGACCTCTAGGTAATGCTAGAATTATTTCGTTTCTTCTTTTAATTATTTGCATTTAATTTCAAAAGAATTGGGTCTCCTACATATATGCATGAAGCTCATTGCTCATTCTAATATATTTAATTAACTTTAATGTGCATTGTGGCTTGTTAAACAACGTTTTTGTGTCTGGAAATTCGAGTAGTTTTTTATTTAAATTCTTAAAAAAGGTTTTAAGCCCTAGTAACCTTTGTATTGTTTGTTTATTTTCGGCTGTGTCACGCTTACTTCTCATAAGCTTTAAATTGTAAAACGATTCGTACATAAATTCAGAGAATTCCTTTTTATTTTATTTTATTTTGTCAAAACTGTTATAAATTTTAGAAATGGATTGTAATCAATCAACGTTGTTACCTTATATATTAGACCTGCTCACTCGCGAAGATAATCTGTGTAAGTTGGAAGCTAAGACATTCGAAGATCATCTTTTATTTTACTTAAAGAGATTAAAGGATCTGAAGATAATGTTAATGTTTTACTAAAAAATTTGAGTATTTTGTTTAGTAAAATATTTATAATATAATATTTGTATAAATAATATTATCCATGGCAATAATGAATACTTTATTCCTGCTTTCTTTCATCAGGCACCACTGTAGATGATCTGAAGAAGGCCTTGAGGGATGCAGTATTGGAAGAGCACATACGTCCTTTTGGCAGCCTGGATTTGGCCCTAAAATTTGCTTTGGAGGTGGGCTCCAACCTGGGCATCCTCTCCTTGACCGATGATTATATGCCCATGCCCTACAACTTTCGAGGGGAGGAACGCCAAGTGATGAAGAAAGCTCCAGCCAATTCCAAGGCCAGCGCCAAGCCGAAGTGCAAGGCCAGGACCCAGCTGAAGTCCAGGGCCAAGCCGAATTGCAAGGCCAGGACCAAGCCAAAGCCCAAGGCCAGGGCCAAGCCGAAGTCCAAGGCTAGGACATCTCTCGGCAAGTGTTCGGGCAAGAAAGCTGCATCCTACAAGGTGGGCCGTAAAGGAGCTGCAAGCCGAAGAACCTAATTTAGAACAAAAAACCATAATAAAGGGCCTACGTGCGGATTGGTGTTTAGGGAACTTGAGGGCTTGTTATTGAACCAGACTGGTGCTGCCATGGGTTCTGTCCACAACTGGGTTAACCAGCCGATGTCAGCTGCGATGGCACACACTTGGACTAATTACCAGGGCATGGGCACTGAAAAGAAATACACACACAGTCACTGTAATTTCTATTCGATTTAGTCGAAAGTTAGACCCTTGTTTTACATAAAATTGAATAATTCAACGGGCGGCGGTGTCATAATGAAATCGGGTGAGTCTTTTTAAGCTTAGTCGCGGCTACGCGGACAATTACAAATGCGCTTTTTGGTGGCCACCGACCCCCTGGGTCCCCGCGGATCGAATCCATATAAAGAATTCGACGGGTGCGGCCCTTGTTCAGTCTGTCTGCGGTATAAGTCGGAACCATACGTGCCCATCAAAAAGGATATACGATAAGGATATACGATATCGAGTTGGATAAAAGGACTATTAAACTATAAAATTCAATATCCTTTTTGCATCCAACGGACACACAAAAAGGATACGCGATCAGTGAACAAAAGTGTCGTAAGGGTGGCCGTTGAAAAGTGATTGAAAATCAATATAAAACGCCTGAAGTTTTACATAAGTGTCACAGCGAAAGTGAGTCAAGTGCAGTTGTGGCGTGTTATTGCAGACAAGCGATATGTTTATTCCTCTATTGCTTAAATAAATAAATTATCCTTCTATTGGAATAAAGAACTGCGTTCAATAAAGCCACACACGTGCCTAGAAAGTTTAAGTACTTGCGTTATAGAAATGGTGTTTCTTATATAAGACTTGACAGTGCAATTTTTCTTATCTACTCAATATATTATATTCCAAAGGTTATATATATACATATATATCTTAACTCGAGGTCTAATCGGGTTGATTCTATATTGTTTTTTTGTGTAAAAAGGATGTTCGAAATAATCATCAGTAAACTTCAATACCAATCGGACTTTAACAATTGCTCCGTTTTATCCTTGTGTGTGTTTAATTTGTAATAATAATAATAATAAAATAATAATAATTACTTGGAAACATCCTTCAAAAGGAGGAAAATATCTCTTGTTTTGTTTTCTTTGTGGATTATAGATTATATAGAAAAATATCATTAAGGGAGTCTAAGTTGTGGTTTGTTTTAAAGAAAAACCAACAATTTGGAAGCTAAATATATTGAAAAGGTTTTGTGCGTTGTATATAGGCAAATCTAGTGATCTTAAAAAAATATTGTAATAGATTTTGATAAGTAGATCCAGTGTCTTTAACAACAAATGGAATATTTAGAAGTGGAGCTTAGATTCAGAGTTGGAAACAGTTTGGATTTGTTTTTTTATCTTAACTCCTTTAACTCCTCGAACAACTCCTTGATTCTTAAAATTTTATTTAACTTGTCTTTGAAATTGAATTGAAAAATTTAATAAAATCCTTAAGTTATATAATTTAAAAAATACAAAATATAAGGACTGATTTTTGATGCCCCAAACGAATAACATGCTACATTTTTATACTCTTTGCAACGCAGTGAAGGAGTCATTTCCGACCCTATAAAGTATATATATTCTTGATCAGCATCAACATCTGAGTCGATCTAGCCATGTCCGTCTGTCCGTCCGTGTGTCCGTTGCTACGCAAACTAGTCTCTCAGTTTTAAAGCTTTTTGAGTGAAACTTTGCATATAGTCTTCTATATACACTCTCTGTTATATATGTCGGAATGGGACGGATCAGACGACTATATCATATACTTGCCATAGAAACGATATGGAAAAATGTGCATATTTTCGCTATTTTCAAGATATTCGAATGAAACTTTATTTGTGCATTTATAATATAATTATAGTCACCTCCTAGAAATTTCATTGAAATCGGACCAATATATCATATAGCTGCCAAAGGAAAGATCTATCTAAGTTCATATTTTACATATGAATTTTAAATTTTGCATACATTTAACATTATACATGTTCTACTTTATCAAAATCTTGTATAATAAATAACAAATTATCTGCAAGGGTATAGAAACTTCGGCTCCGCCCGAAGTTAGCTTTTCTTACTTGTTAAAACCACAATTCAAGTATTTTTCAAAACAATCTCTAGGCCATTAAATAAAATAAAATAATTAGAAAAATAAATATACAACAATCTTTAAATCCGCAGACTTCAAATCTGTTTTCGTGGCACCTTTTGAACCCATCAGACACGTTTGCGGTCGAGGCACGCGCCACATTCGATTATGCGAATGTTTTTTCTGGGGATAATTATTATAATATACCAATCAAGTGCTTATCGTGGCGCTATCCCTATCCACCAGGTGCAGTGCACGCACTCGGGAGCTGGACGACTGTAATCTCGAGAGTCGACGAGAGCTCCCGTAACCTGGCAACAGGAAGCCAGCACTGCGGTGACCCATCCGGACAGCGGAATCTGCCGAGTCGGCAAGTCGTACGATCGGTGCACATATTTATGGGTGATAGTGATAGGCAGAGGGAAAGGTGACTGCTGCTGCTGCTGCTGCTGCTGCTGCTGCAGCGGCCTCTTATCAGTCCACAGCGGGACAATATTCACATAAAATCAAGCCGAGAGCTACGACCATTCCTGGATCGATTGCCATCGTCGAGTGCTTACTCATGAAATTTTCAAAGGGGTTTTGGAAAAAATAAACCTTATCAATGAATCTTAGATTGAGGCGATTATATTAATCAATTGCCCCACAAGTCGGGGAAGTTCTACAACAAAACAAAATACTCTTCGGATTGTATATCACTTTATTTAATTGGAAATTGATTTCACACTTTGCTTATCTTTGGAAAACAATTATTTCTTTGGAACTATACCTTATGATATAGTTTTTTCTTTCTAAAGTATTCTAAATCTGAATTGTAACTGTTAATCAGTTAAATAATACTTATGGAAACTTTTATAAACTCGTTTAGAATATAAATATATTTAATTTGTTTTAAATCCTCTAGAAAAAGTGAAGGTTGAATTAAGTAACAGAGCCTACGGATTTAGAGATTAAAGTATAAATTTTTATTTGTATTTCTAGAATAATTTGTAAGGTATCAGCTTTTGAAATCTTACAAATTTATATGTATATGTATATTTTATACAAATAAGAAATTCCTTATTATGAATGTGAATATTATTTATATATAAATATTCACTTCTTATCTATGTGCTTTACGTTATTTATGAACCTTGTACCTTTATAATATACCCTAGTTATGTGTCTTGGAACTTTTAACAACATCTTTAAAGACTTTATGTATTGTATGTATTATTGCCTATTTGTTAGCTGAAACATGTTTGTTTATACGATTTTAAAATTAGTATTTTATTATGACTTACACAATATTTTCTGGAGTAATAACTATTTTAGGCGATTGACAAATAAATCTTGCCAGGTATAAAGTTAATAAATAAATAATAGAGTCTAATTAACCAAAGATTTTACAGCTTTTTGCTTAGACTTAATTTATAAAAATAGCACAAAATCTTGCACGTTTAAGTATATATTTATCTGCAATTATTCCTTCTTTCTTTAATTACGTAAAACCTTTGCATAAATTAATAGATCTCCGCATAGTTGGACACTTCAAACCCAAGCCAAAGACATAACCATCACGATGCCCAGCAAGAAAAAACCGCAAAAGGAAACCTCAACTGCCGAGGATGGAGATATAGTGATTTCGGGCATCTCCGGAAAACTACCAGAGAGCAGCAACATCGAGGAGTTCAAGTACAATCTACTCAATGGCATAGACATGGTCACAGATGATCCCAGGCGCTGGGAGGCGGGTAAGTAACCCTGAATTTCTCCCTAATGAATAGTAGAAAACGAAAAACCAAAACTAGAGCAATTGTACAACAACATGGTGATAAATTTGCATCAAATAAACATATCATTTGAAGTCGCAATGCCAGGCCAAAGTCTTCCGAAAACAATGGAATTGACTTACTCATACACAACCTTCCCCCATTTGAAGCTCAATATGAGCGATCCGATCCTCCCCTTCCTCTGCTACTTCCCTTCCCGATTTTTGAGGAGCGCCGTCGAGGCTTGAGTCCCCCGCGCTTTGTGTGCCCAATAATTCCCAACTGGTTATCGTAGACTTTGAACCAAGAGTCCCTCGCTTTCGGGTGTCAAGTCAATGTCTCGAACTTCGCTCCGGCGATGGAATTGCACCAAATATGAGGACCAATATGGAGCATAAGTAAAGACATTCCTTTATCCGAGGCAATTTTTGAATTAGTGCCTGGCTGGTTTCCACCGCCGGGCCATTGAGAATAAATTTGGAAACTGGTTTTAAGCTAGGGAGCTTACCTAAGAGCTCATGGGATCTCTGAGATCGAGGAGGAGGAGCTTCGGTTTTGATTACCTGAACTTCTATAAGAACCCCAAGCTAATGAGATCATAGTCATAAATAATATCAATAAAAATTAAAGAGAATTAACCCTTTTAAACTTCAAAGATTAGATTAGAAAAATATACTTCTTTCCTGCTCCATTTTCCCCCTTTTTTAAGGCATCTATGGCCTTCCCGAGCGCATGGCCAAAATGAAGGACTCCGATTTGGAGAAGTTCGATGACAAATTCTTCAGTGTCCACCAGAAGCAGGCAGAGCTAATGGATCCCTGCATGCGTATGCTGCTCGAGCTAACCCACGAGGCCATCATTGATGCGGGCATCAATCCCGCCCAGCTGCGCGGCAGCCGCACAGGCGTCTACATTGGTCTTTCCTTCGTGGAGACCGAGCACGAGATACCCAATATGGAGCCCAGTACCATCAATGGCTACTGCCTGACGGGATGTGCACGGGCCATGTTCGCCAATCGGATTTCGTACACCTTCGACTTCAAGGGTCCCAGCTTTATAGTGGACACCGCATGCTCCAGTTCGTTGGTGGCCTTGAATCATGCCTTTGCGGACATGCGGGCGGGTCGCTGTGACTACGCCTTGGTGGCGGGCGTGAATCTCATCCTGAAACCCATCTTTGCCCTTCAGTTTCTGCGGCTGGGAATTGTGAGCCATGATGGAGCCTGCAAGACCTTCGATGCGGCGGCCAATGGCTATGCTCGCGCGGATACGTGTGCCGTGGTTTTGCTTCAGAGGAAAAAGGAGGCCAAGCGGGTCTATGCCAGCATCCTGAATGTGCGCACCAATACGGATGGCTTCAAGGAGCAGGGTGTCACCTTCCCCGACGGACGCATGCAGCAGGTGCTGCTGGAGGAGACGTACGGCGAGATCGGGCTGAATCCGGACGAGGTGGTCTACGTGGAGGCACATGGCAGTGGCACGCCCGTGGGCGATGACCAGGAGGCCAATATGCTGAGTAACTTCTTCTGCCGACCCTCGCGTCCGAGTCCCCTGCTCATTGGCTCCGTCAAGTCCAATATGGGCCATGCCGAGCCCGCGTCGGGTGTCAGTGCCCTGGCCAAGATGATCATAGCCATGGAGGAGGGTGTGATACCCAAGAATCTGCACTATCGCTCTCCGAATCCAGCAGTTCCAGCTTTGGTCGACGGACGACTCAAGGTCGTGGATCGGAATCTTCCCTGGCAGGGTGGCATTGTGGGTTTAAACTCGTTTGGCTTTGGTGGAGCCAATGCCCATGTGGTGCTCAGGTCGCATGCCAAATCCAAGGCTCCCAGGGCTTCAGCCAAGGCAGTGGAGCAGGAGCAATCTTTAAGATTGGTCACCTGCTCTGGGCGCACTGAGGAGGCTGTACAGCAGCTGCTGACAGTGGCCACCGAGCACGGGCAAGATCAGGAGCTGCTTACCCTTATCAACGACATCCATGCTCAGCCAATTCCCCTGCATCCGTTTAGGGGTTATGCTGTCCTGGACTCCAGCGGATGCGTCAAGCAGGAGGTGCTGCCCTTTGAGGAGGAGAAGCGACCCATTTGGTTTGTTTACGCCGGCATGGGAAGCCAGTGGCCCAGCATGGCCAGGGATCTCATGCAGCTGGAGGTGTTCCGAAAGTCCATTCAACATTGTGCCGAGGTGAGTTGGATTGGGGATTATTTTTTGTTAAGTAATTTATGTTTTTTAAGTTGTTTTTAAATCCTTTAAATTAAGAAATACAAAAAATAATATAACAACTTTTCAAATAGGTATTATGACTGTGTTTATATATTGTTCAGATTATACGTATATGTACAATAAATATTTATATTCACTTTCAATTAATTAACAACTTAAGGAACTCCTTTCTTATAAGTTCCTTTACGAATTATCTTCCTTTACCTGAGTCCATCCCCTATTTACTTCTGTACGTTGCCTACCTTAGGGTGTCTTCTTTTTCCTTTTGCTTTTGCCCTATAATTCCCAACCGCCTTTAGCTCGCATCGAGTAGAGAGTCCCCTGTTTCGAGGTTGTAAATTACTCTGGTTTCTCTTCAGTTGTCGAATAAATCTTTCGCCTTTTACTAAAGATTTCCGTGGAGAGGAACACTCTAATGAGTCTAAAATAATTTTTTCATAGTGCCCATGCTTCGGCGTGGGCCATAAATAATAAATTTTATACTTTTACTTTTAAATTAAGATAATTTACCGTTGTTCCTGGCGTTAAAGTTAGTAACAAATAGTGCTAATAATGAAATTAACATACCTGTAAGGGTAATATAATTACTAATATGTTTTGCATATATTTTGCATATTTTGCATATATTTTGCCTATTTTGCCTATTTGGTATATATTTTGC
>JAEIIU010056451.1:4247-16858 GCA_018874675.1 Drosophila baimaii
CCTCCTATTATTTGGATCCAAGCACAAACCCCCAAACAAATCTCTGTGTTAATTTTTGTAAACCAGTGCGCATAATGGAACCTTGTGAATGTAGCATTAAAACGACAAACAAACCAGAAACAACAGATTTTTAATTACATTATTAACTTATACCTTAACTATTATATACATACATACACATATATATAAATATATATATATATATATAATAAATATATAGATACAATTTTTTACCTACTGTAGCTTTGATTACATTTTTCAAATGATGTGTCAAATTTTAAAAATGGTATTACGATAGTCCAAAATACTCAGCTAAACTACAGCAGCCGCTCAGGCCCCTCGAGGGGATCCGAGACTTCCTACGATCATGGCTTGTTATCTCTGCTCTACTCGAATACAGTGCAAAATCAGCCAGAAAAACACACACACTAACCAAAGACGCTAGAATTACTAAGATGAGTAACGATCATACATTTTTTCTGTTTCTGACCAAAATTGCGTTCTCTTCGTTCTCACAAAGAGCGTAAAATTATGTAACATGGAAAGCGCTTGCATGTGTGCGTACATATGTAGAATGCATGAGAATACGTGTACACACATACAGTCGTCGGCTTCCGCTATATAGCTACAAGAGAGCGACTGGCTCTAGAGCTCGCGCTCTCTGTCTCTATGACAACAGAACTAGTACACATCGCTGGGTACAATAAAATCATATGTCGTGCAGCATCTTAGTAAACAAAGCGTCTTTGCACTAACCATATATCAATATGCAAGACATTGCTTAGCTGTTGTTCACTGATCCAAGCCCCATGAAACACTCCCCCCCAAAGAGTCGGCATCATCGACGACCTTGCAATGCCCTGTATAAATCCCAAGGTTCCCCTAACGATGTCAGCTAACGCCAATCTGCGGTGAATACAAACCCATTCATTCCCCTTACCAGTACAGGGCATTCACAATTATCAGATATATAAGGCCAGCCAGCTCGCTTTACTAACTTACTAAGAAATAGAACAAAAACAAAATAAAACCAACAATATACATAAAACTAAGCCGCAAAAACAGAAAATATATAAACAAAAGACGATAAGAACACTGCGAAAACTAATTAGAAAGCGAAAAATACATACGCAGATTGTAATAAAATTACAGAAAAGCAAAAAACAAATAAACAAATGTCTTTCAATGATGTGATAAAGAACGTTAAAGGGAACGTCTCAGTGGAGACTTTGAGGGCCTGAGAACTACTTCTATTTCCCCCCGAGAGATAAAGTCAAGGCAGAGATAATTCCAATTCGACAACAACTTTTAATAGTGGAGACTTTAACAGAATGTTTTATATTTTGCTCACATACCTGTAGTGTTTGCATAACAATCTTGATTTGGAATATCCATGACTAGGCGTGTTCATGTTCTGTGTTTAGGTACAATGCTCGGTACAGTGTTCAAATGCCTTCGGTTGTTTGGTACGGAATGGAAACCCATTAAGTCGCTTTACATTACATAAATAAAATGCTAATATTTTTAGCAATTGGCCTTGGGCTTAATCATCTCGCGGCAGCGGATAGAATTGCGTCAGTACTTTGGTGATTTCCTGCGCCAGTTGGGGAGTGGCTGCGGCCAGGACCCTTCTCGACATGATGTCAAAATCACCGCCAGCGGGATCTATGACCACGCCACCGGCTTCGCGGACAATCAAGTCGCCAGCACACACATCCCAGGCATGGATACCGAACTCGTAGTTAGCATCAGCCGATCCCAAGGCCACCATGGCCATGTTGAGGGCTGCCGAGCCCAGGACGCGAAAACTGAATGATATCAGAAACTCAGGCAATTAATAACCATTTTCCTAGGAAAATCCTGTCTCTCTCACCCGTGCACCTTCTTGGCCATCTTCTCGAAGTTCTCGTTGACCACCTTCATTTTGGCCTCGTCGCGCGTGGTGCCAAACTCGCTGGTTACCAGTGCCTTGCCCAGCTCCTGCTGTCCACTCACATGGATCCGGCGGCCATTGTAGAAGGCGCCGTGACCGCGACGAGCCGTAAAGCGCTGCTCCAGCATGGGATTGTAGATCAGGCCCAGCTCGGTGACCTTGTTCACCTTCAGTCCGACGGAGATGCACGAGTGTGGAAAGGCGTGGACAAAATTCATGGTGCCGTCAACAGGATCGATGATCCAGGTGGGGGCATCGGTCAGCTTGTTGACACCAGCCTCTCCACTGCTCTCCTCCTCGCCAATGAACCTGCCCATGAAGAGGAAGTCAAAGGATTAAAAACTCCTGGGGCTATAGAATTCACTTACTTGTGATCGGGAAACTGGCGGCGTATGCCGTCCATTATCAGTTGCTCCACATCCTTGTCCGTCTGCGTCACCAGATCGATGTCGTTGCTCTTGCACACAAACTCCTGGCGCGTCTCATTATTCCGGGCAATTAGCTAAGGAAAACAAACGAAGGAAAATTCCATTGAATCTCAAGTGTTTTTCCACAGCTGTGTGCGCTTGTTTACCCGCCCCGCCTCGGACACCAGATTGCTGGCCACTTCGAAGCACTTTTCCAGGTCCACGCTATCGCCCATTGTGTGGTGTTGCTTTCCCTGCGGTCTCCGGCGTTGCAATGAACCGCGAATAAACCAAAAGTTGCAAGTTTATAATTTAATTAAGCATTTAGAGCTGCACGAACACTGATTTTACTATCGATACTATCGATACTGGTCAGAGCTTAATCGATATCAAATCGCTTATGACAAGCGCATTGCCATACTTTGTGAGGAAATTCGCATTTTCCTAATTTTCCAAGCCCACAGACATTTCTAGCGGTTGAAATTACTCTATACAAATGCACAACCTTTGGAAAAATGCAAAAAGTACTTATTTTTTGGGGGAAAAACACCAGAAACCTTGAAAACAAAGCTCTTAAAAAGCTTGAATGAGCTTGACCGTTCATGAAAAGGCGTTGCCAGACAATCTACTGAAGCTAAGATTTAACGTTACCGCCAAATTTGAATTGTGAAAACTTATGCATCTTGGCTTAAGCCTGACTAAAAAAACACTTTGTAGTCAAATTTATTAAATCATACTTTTACTAGTCGAATTTCAGCTGGACTTCCTGGTGGGCAGATCATTGTGGTCGTGCGGCCTCGGTTTCCGACGACTCCTCGGAATCGGGGAAATCCGTCTGGCTGGTGAAATCCTTCATTTCTGGACTGGGATTATGGCATCCCGACTGGTCGTCGCGCGGTGACGGATAGCTCTGATCCAGGTGACTGCCCACCTCTGAGGCCAGCTGGTTGGAGGACGCCGCCAAGATTCGACGTGACATAAGGTCAACCTCGCCGCCAGCTGGGTCCATTGCCACGCCGCCGGCCTCGGTGACCAGGAGCACGCCCGCGGCCATGTGCCAAACATGCAGGCCAAAATTGTAATAGGCATCTGCCACACCCGAAGCCACCATGGCCAGGCCCATGGCGGAGGAGCCAATGGAGCGCATCCTGCGGGGACATCAATTCACATGAAATATATAGAAGAATCTCTTTAGATTTAATACTCACGCATGGGCATGCTTCGTCAGCCGTTGGGCGTTCTCCATTCCAAGACGCCCGTTCTTGTCGTTGTTCCCTGCACCGAACTCCTGCAGGACCAGTGCCGAGGACAACTTCGCCTGGCCGGTCACCTTGATCGCCTTCCCGTTCATCTTCGCTCCCTTTTGCCGCTGCGCCGCGTACATGTTCTTCATGGGCGGATTGTAGATAATACCGAACTCCGTCTGCTTGTTCACCAAATAGGCCACGGAGATGCAATAATACGGAAAGTGATGGACATAGTTCATTTCCCCATCGATGGGATCGATTATCCAGGTGGGACTGTCGGTCAACTCCACCATTCCGGGCTCGCACTTGCAAACCCGCTCGGAGGAAACGAATCTGCAGAAGGAATAATATTTCATGAAATGAATAAAATGAATCCTGAAACAATTTCTATTCATTCTTACTTGTGATCCGGATAGCGGCTACTGATGGCCTTTACGAACGACTCCTCCACCTCGTTATCGGTGCTGGTGGGCTGTTCCGGCTGTTCCGGCTGTTCCTGGCTCTTGTTGGCTTCCTCATTCTTGTTCTCATTCAATGCCAGGGCAATTTCACCCGCCGACCTTACCTCTTGGCAGGCGAGCAAGAACAATTTGTCCAGATCGGTGGCGGGGAACTCGTCTGGCAGCTGAGTATCCATATCCGCCTCCGAGTCGCTTTCCGAGAGGAGCATGCCAGACGTGTTGGTGGCCTTGGTGGCGAACCGTTTAGACGGATTGATAGTCACGTCTGTGTTGGTCATCTTGCTTATGGTACTCTGCACATCATCGACACTGACGGCTCTGCTCAGAGGCGCTTGCGATATCATGGTGGGCGGCGGCAAAGGCGTATCCTCGGGCCTCGGCGGTGGCTGGTCCGTCTCGACCTGACGGTCCACAGTTTCTGGCGGAGTTGAGGGAGGGTGAGCCTCTGGAGCAGCCTGCGGTTCCGCCAATCTTAGCTGGGTTCCCTGCTCCGGAATTCCTATGGGACTACCCACACTGGATGCTCTCTTCCATTGCGAATCTCTCTTCTCACCCCCATCCGTTTCCGAGCTCTCGGCGTCATAGCTTTGCCTCTTGGGTTCATCTGTCTCTCTGTGGGTCTCTGACGTGGAGCTCTCGCGTTTTGCAGGGGCTTTTGGGTCCTCCGGTTCGGAAGCTGCTTCAGTGCCGGGGCCTCTGGGGATGGCCCATTGGTCATTGACGCTCATTAGCCGCGAGGTCGACTTAGGGTTCCGCCTGTCCGGCGTCTGCATTGAGGCCCGACGCTCGTGATCCACCCTCAAGGTGGTCACACGTGCATCCTGCTGAGTGGCCTCATGGTCCTCCAGGCCGAAACGCGTGGCCGCATTCTTTTCCGTCTTAGCTTCCTTCTTCGGTTCCTCTTTCTCCGACATCCTGATGTGGTTTTGTTTTCCCCTTAGCCCGCGCTAAACCTACTTTCCTCCGCACTCTGCCACCAGGAAGTCGCAAGTCCCAGCCGAAATTCTGCTGAGCTAGTGTGTCAAAGGTTTAGATGTCACTGGCAAGCTTGGAAGTTTGCAGCCAGGCCAGGACGATTCTACTTTTTACATATTGCTAGATGTCTTAAAAGCACTTTTCTGGTTCAATTAATAATATATTGGTCGCAGATTATTTTTTTAAATCATTGTAATAAATCGGATCTGAAATTCCTGGTTTTGGAACTAATATACTCATAAAAATTTACATTTTATTTGGATTTAAGAATGTACGTTAGAAATGGGGAGAATCTCTACATCACTTACCACTAATGGAAATATGTTGCTATTTTATTTAAAAAAAAACTACTTAAAACTCTGAAAGTATTGCATTTTTACAATCTACTTACTTTTTCCTGGCTCGAATAGAGCACACATTTTAATATTAAATTATTATATAAGATCAGGCTTATATGATCTTTTGGTTCCATATTAATCTAATCTCAAATATATGGTAAATCGCACATAAATAGTTTTGTAAGAAAAACAAGTGCAACAGGTTGTTTATACAGCTGTTTCGGTTCCACCACATAAGTAAACTTCGCTAACGATTGAAAGTCAACATTTGCGGGATGTCCCACAATTCAGACTTGGGAATTTTTAGTCCATTCTTCTTAACAACTTTGGTTACGCTTAGTGTTGTAGGTGCGGCTAAAACCATATAGTCGTGTCTCAATGTATCTCTATTAAATCAAGCCGATTAGACCTCGACTTAACTAAAAGTTTATATAAATAAATAGAAAAGTCTCTGAAGTTAAAGAACTAAGAAAATTTCTAAAATACAAATCTAAAATTAAGCCAAAGATAATCCCAATAAATCCTCTGAAAAACCAGGAAGTAAACGTTGTTAAAGACGACAGAGGATTCTTCAAGTGAAACCCCCTGGAATGTAGTATCATCTCTCTAATTGCAGGTTCAAACAACACATTGAAACAATAAACTTTATTTTATACACATACATAATACATAAATATATATAGATATGTAAATAGCCTTCTTCATTCTTCGTCCAGCCAACTCGCTGTAAAACTAACAATCTTTTTACAATCAGACGGGGAGGCAATGGCTGCCGCCCCCTTTAATCAGCCACCAATCTCGATGATCTCCATCAGCTCTACTTTAATACCGAGATCAACGCCCAAAACAACAACGAGCTCTAACAGTAATCCTCTATATATTTATATATATATATCCTCTATATAATATTCATAGGCTTGCGCAGTAACTTCATGATATGTTTCGTTGCAGTAAGTCTTCTCTGACCGTATAACATAAATATATAATATATTGTATAGTATATGCGGTGTGTATATTTATAGTATATCCGAGCGATATATACTCTTTAACATGTAGATCGTATGCAGGAATGCTGACACTGATATGTATCGTTTTCAAACTTACAGACTAGTTGGGGGACGGGGAGAGGCAAAGGGAAAGGAAACCGAATCCCCGATCGGTTCCGGACTTACGTGCGTGTGCCGCCTTCTCAGATCTGAAAATGTTGCGAGAAAGAGACAAAAAGAGAGTCTACAAAAGATAAGGCACAAACAAGGATATATAGAACCGAAAAGGATATGAGAACTGTGGTGTACTTCTGTGGCTACAACTGGAATCGTGTATATATTTTGTCTCTCATATCAATTCTACTAAAAATACATACATAAGTATTAAGTAAGATATATAATTAAATTTGTATCACAATACGAATTAGCGAGAACTTAGGCTACGACTACTACACAACAAACAAACAAAAGAATTGTGGAAAATGTGTGTGTGTGTGTGTGTGTGTGCGTGTGTGTGAGCGAGCATGTCAACTACTATGGTGAACAGGCGGCTAGAAACACAAACAGATAGACAGACAGTCGTGGATCCGGCCCCATTACTTACGCACACGCTTTGGCTTACGAACTAAGTAGAATTTAGAAGGTGCTAATGCTAACCACGCCGTAACCCGGAACGGGACCAACATCAAGCAGTAGTAGGTTACAAGATAAGTGTGGGGGGAGATTTACAGGATTACGTAACACACTGGGGGATACGTAGAAATGCGCTGGCCGAGTGGAGAGTGAAGAGTGGGAGAGTGGTCGTTGTTGCAAGCCGGAGATAGCCAAGCCCTGGCCTTGGCCGCAATATCTACACTACTGTCCCTCTACTTGGCCTCCACGGGCCTATTGGCGAACAGCTGCTCCACAATCTGCTCGTCGGCCAGGGTCGAGGTGTCGCCCACATTGCGATCATTCACCGCTATCTTCCGCAGCACGCGACGCATTATCTTGCCCGATCGGGTCTTGGGCAATCCGGGCGCATTCTGAATGACATCCGGCATGGCAAAGGGTCCAATGCGCTCGCGCACCATCTTCTTTAGATCCGAAATGAGCTTCTGGTCGAACTCCTCGTTCTCGTTTGGCGTTATGAAGCAGTAAAGGCACTCGCCCTTCACGGGATGCGGACGGGAGACCACGGCCGATTCGGCCACACGGGGATGCTCCGTGAGAACGGACTCCACCTCGGCGGTGGACATTAGGTGACCGGACACGTTCAGCATGTCGTCCA
This sequence comes from Drosophila baimaii, assembly GCA_018874675.1. Classification (NCBI taxonomy): domain Eukaryota; kingdom Metazoa; phylum Arthropoda; class Insecta; order Diptera; family Drosophilidae; genus Drosophila; species Drosophila baimaii. The sequence goes on from JAEIIU010056451.1 coordinate 11,865, forward strand.
CGCGGCCGGTGATCCAGAGATAGCCATCAGCATCGCGACGGGCACCTATTTGAAGAAATTTAAAATAAAAACAATTAATTAATATTCATAAGAGGAAAGTCTAAACTTAAACAAATTTGGAAATTTGTATTTAATTTACGAGTTATTAATTAGCCAAAAACTAACCATCGCCAGTGCAGTAGTAGCCAGGGAACTTGGAGAAGTAGGTGTCCTCGAAGCGTTCATGGTTGTTATACAGGGTGCGCATCATGCCAGGCCAAGGTTGCGAGAACACCAAGTACCCCTCGCCCTCGCCCTTGATCTCAATGCCGCACTCATCCAACAAAATGGGCTTCACTCCAAAGAATGGGAATGACTGTAACGAAGAAAAATTATAAATTAATTAATTAAAGTTCTGTTTTTTTTTTTGTGACATAAGGTTTACTTACAGCCGAGCCGGGCTTCATGGGCGTGGCTCCAGGAAGCGGTGTGATGACATGACCGCCGGTCTCTGTCTGCCAGAAGGTATCCACAATCGAGCATTGCTCCTTGCCAATGTACCGGTAGTACCAGAGCCAGGCCTCCGGATTGATGGGCTCGCCCACACTGCCCAAAACTCTGTATGATTTAAATATTACAAAATATTAAATTACATTGAAAATATAAGATAAAAGTAAGAAATTTGTAAACACTCTTAAAATATATTAAGAAAAATTAAATATACATAAAATAAAAAAACATTTGTAGCTATCTAAAGATACCTATTAGCTTCCACCTCTCTTCTGCTACTAATAAATACTACTACTATTTACTAAATAAATAAATTAAAAAGTAAGGAAAGTGCGATATACCAAAGACGCTTTATAAGATGCCGCAAGCCACACGATTTTGTTGCACAAGCATTTTTTGAGCTGTACCCAGCGTTGGGTACAAGTTCTGTTGCCATAGAGACAGAAAGAGAGCGCTCTCTAGAGCCGGTCGCTCTCTACATCGACAGCCGACGACTGTATGTGTGTTCACGTATTCTCACGCATTCTACATCTGTACGCAGACATGAAAGCGCATTCTGTTTTTAGATTTTTACGCTCTCAACTTTGTGAGAACAGAGAAAACGAGATTTTTTGTGAGAAACAGAAAACTTGCTTGAATATGGCAATTTAAATATATGGTCGTTACTCATCTTAGTAATTATAGCGTCTTTGGATATACCTTAAATATGGTCTAGTGCTCACACCTCTCTCTGCATACACACATCTTAAACTTAAATACAAAAATGTAAGTAACGTATACATATACCTAAAATATCAAATCTATAGAGGATATTATAATGAAAGGATATCTTTTGTAGACTAGTACTAAGTTCAATGATATTATGTTACAAAAAAAATCTACATTTAATGACCTCATAGGTTAAGTTCTAAAGTTCCCCCTAAAAACAGATAGTTGGCAAGAAACCTACTTGAGTCCACTTAGGTTGTGCTTAAGCACGGGTCCCTCGCCGAACTTCATGAGCGCCCGGATGGCCGTGGGAGCCGTGTAGAACTGTGTAACCTTGTACTTATCGATGACGCTCCAATAGCGATCGTTTCCAGGAAAGAATGGGGTACCCTCGAACTGCAAAAGACAGGCAATAAATACGGTTAGTTGGAAATCCCAAGACTCTAAGCGAGATCTAATCAGTCCACTTACAATCACTGAAGTGGCGCCATTGGCCAGCGGTCCGTACACCACGTACGTGTGTCCAGTGATCCAGCCAACATCGGCGGTGCACCAGTAGATGTCACCAGGCTTGTAGTCAAAGACAATCTTGAATGTGGTAGCCGCATACAGCAGGTAGCCGGCGGTGGTGTGGAGCACGCCCTTGGGCTTGCCGGTGGAGCCGCTAGTGTAGAGCATGAACAGCGGATCCTCGGCATCCATCCATTCGGGATAGCATGCGGGCTCCTTGTCCTCCATCTCCTCGTGCCACCAGTAGTCGCGATCGTCGGTCCACGGTATCTCCTCCTCCACATGATCCGGCTGGCAGGGTGTGACGCGCTTCAGATGCGACACCACAATGCACTTCTCCACCGAATGGCCCATCTCCTCCACCTTATCCAGGGCGGTGTCGCACAGGGCCTTCAGGTACAGGGGCTTCTCACCACGCCAGGCTCCGTCGGCCGTAATCAGCAGCTTGGCCTTGCAGTCGAACATCCGTTCCGCCAGCGAGTCCGGTGAGAATCCGGCAAAGACAATCGAATGCACGGCTCCAATGCGGGCACAGGCCAGCATTGCGATGGGCAGCTCCAGGATCATGGGCATGTAGATGGACACGCGATCGCCCTTGCGGATGCCATGGTCCTTCAGCACGTTGGCAAAGCGGCAGACCTCCTCCAAAAGCTTGCGGTAGGTGAGGCCCCGGGAATAGTCGTCGGGGTGGTTGCCCTCCCTGGAACAATGAATAAAAAAACACGACCATGAGGAAACACATATTGCATTGTATAGTATAGTATATCGGCGATATATATTTGTGTGGTATTTACATCGAGCACGCGCCGGTGGCGTTCGCAAATGGGTGCCATGTACCGGGTGTCCCCCACAATTGAGCTAATTACCCAGGCCATCACAATTGGATCACTTACTGTAATTCGAGGCTTCCTAATTGCCCCGACGAAGACTTAATTCGATTCTCTGCACCCAAATAGAGCCACCTAATTTGAAAGCTACTTGCGACGGTAAAAATAATAGCTCTTCAATTTCAACAATTACTTAATAGCTTTAGTAATGGTAATTTGATAAGATATTTGTTTTTGGGATATTTACATAAATTCTTCCGCATATCTATTGCAGAAAAAATAATATTACTAGAGTTTATCGTATACGCGGTGCCACCGAAATCGCTAGGGATTGGAAATCTCTTAAAAACTGCGTCTAAAAGTATGTAATAAAATGTTTAAGGTACTAAATTCATAATTAATTTAATATTTTGCATGATGTAAGATTTTGGTTGCATAGTTTGGGGCACCTTTTTAGGAGATTCCAAAACCCTAATCATTTCTGTAGCACCCCTATGATAGTCTAAATAAAATGTGGCTATTAGACATCTAAACAAGAGATTTAAATACAATATTTTATAATAATAATTGATTTAAATGATTTCTAAAGTGTGGTTTTCATTTCCGAAATTATGATTTGATTTATATGGTAAAGTACATTAAAATAAATTCATTCCTAGACTTTAAGCAATAGCAATGCTAATATTTTCACCGCAATTGTTGTAGAAACATTGTAGAATTCTATGCACCTTATGTGCCTTTCCCTTTTTGTGCTGAACTTGGCAACAGAAGCCAATGCCAATAACCGACAAAATGTTATATACATACATACATTTATGTAGTATATAAAATGAACATTCAACAGCTGCTATAAAAGTCTTTGACTAACTACACTGGGCTCTATTAAAATGTGTACCTTGCAAAGCGATTATCATTGGAAATAAAAGAAAACCAAACCCCTACAAATTTTAAGTAAACTTATTAAACAATCATTTTTCCCATTCTCTTTCTAAATTGAATAATTTTTTAAACATTTCTAATGATCTCCCAGTTTGCAAACAACTGACAGACACTGTCAACGTTCCCCTCCCTAATTGTTGCTATTAAATGAATGAATTTAGAATTTAGCACGAAATGTTGGGATATGTAAAACTGATCAAAGAGCTTTGAGAGCTTTTCGGGTAAACAAAAATCGTGACTGAACTAAATCGTGAATGATTTCAACGCTCAAAACGGATATAAACACTTGCGGCACGAAACAGAAATGGGGAAAGCAATTTTCCAGGGCTCTTTTTGGAGGTCAAGACAGATTAGCACGGCAAAAAAAACAATAATAAACAAACTAGGCTAAAACCAAACGACAGGTGTCGTCTACAGGTATACTAGGTATAGACAATCAGCGGTGCCTGGTGTTTGGGTAGCGTAAATCATCGTTGGCCAGGTGATAAGAATTAGCCTGGCAATAAAATCGCATTTATTTCGGTCCCCGAAGAGAAGGCAGGAAGCATTGGGAACAAAAGCTCCCGGTTGTGACGTTTTCGGGGTTATTTTGGAACCGCTGACTAGTCTGCATCGATCAAAGTTCACCTTTCCGAGGGTGACTGTGGTTTTATTGGGTGGGTGAGTGGGGCTGTTTTGGACTGTTTCGGGTGTGTGACTGGGCCAACCGCAACGAAATGTTATTCCACTTGAACGAAATACTTGTTTATACTCGTACTTGTCAATTAGTAAGAAGGCAAAAATAAATAAAATACGCATTCAAAATACTTTCCAAACTCAATGACTCGATCTTTGTGAAACTCTTATAAAAATTAAGGGAGATATATAATTAAGAAATCACGTTTTAACACATTATTTATAACTTATATTAGATGGAAATCCTAATTTTTGCTTTAAATAATTTAATATCATTAGTGTTATTATTATAGTATTATTTATAATACTTAATCAATATCCAACCTTTTCAAAATATGATTTTAATTAGATTTAACTCCAAACTGTAACGAAAGTAGCGGGGACTCCCAAACTATGCCCGAAATTAGTAATCAAACTGCGGACGCCAACTCACAATCAAGGCCAAGTACTTGCGGACGTCCTCCCCTATTATCAGAAACGAGTACTCATGATGTGGAGGTGGAGGCTTCTCCTCCGCCGCATGAGTAACCCGAAGTTGGTGGGAAAAAAGTGGCGCGACGCGTCCCGCCGCCGAATGTATTTAATTTGCAATTTGGCGAGGTAATCGGGCCACTTGCCGCCACCTAATCTCGTCGCCGGATCGCCAGACAAGAAATTTTCCATGCCGCCTTGGAAACACCTCACATCGAAGACTCGGAATCCCAATCCCACTCACCTCTTGACCACGGCGAGACGCGTGGCCGGCTGCCCCGCTTATCAAAAATCACAAAATATGCTAAAAACAGCCACCACTCTCTCCACACGCGTGAGCGAAAGCAATTATGGAGGGGATGGTAAAATTAAAAA
>JAEIIU010056454.1:0-27547 GCA_018874675.1 Drosophila baimaii
CCCCCCTACATTTAGTAAACAATTTTTTTGACATTAAGGGTGTTTCCCACCCACAAAATGGCGGAAATTTAAGTCGAAAATATTGGTACACACTTTAGATGGCCGCCAAAAATTGTTAAATAAAAGAAAAAATCAGAGAATGTTGGGGGGAAGATTTGTTTATTATTTAACTACATTTTTATTGTTTTTCATTTTCACATAATTTCCGGCCGAGCTACAGTGAACACCGCAAATTGCAATTTTTTCAAGACGTCCTGGGAGTAGCTCTGCCACGGTCTAATGGGTTAATATTTTTGAATGAAAAATTTACAGAATATAGTCAAAACTATGCTCAATAATGTATAGAAGGTTTGAATAAAATTTCTCAATCGGTATTTGAGATAAAAAAATCACAAAAAGTTGTTTTTTTTTAACGGAAACCCATTTCCCCCCTTAAATCGGTTGTTATTTTGTCGAGCCGAAAAAGACTTAACAGGCAGTCCGAAACGCTGTTTATGTTAGTTTTCACATTATTATTATTTATTATAAATTTCCCAGCCCTACAAGTGTTACTTATAAATTTGTGTGCTAGTCACGTGATTATATGTACAGCTGTGTTCATCAAAATAGCAGTGCACTGCAGCCAACCAAACAAACGGTTTTTTTTAACTATTCCCTTTGTCCAGTTGAACCATTGCACTTTGGTTTTGTAAAATGGAATGTAGAGATACGAAAAAAGCAAAAACCCCGTTAGATTTGCTATGTTCTTGCGACATAATCACATTTTTGTCTGCAATGACAAAGTTTTGGCTGTTCACTGAAATAGCAGTTCTCCGTATTGATCGTCGAAAATTAACGAAAAAATGTGTCAAATTGCAAATAGTGAGTTTGATTAAGTTCATAATTATTATTCTAATGAAAATACACTATAACAATGGTAAAATTTTATCTATAATAGGTAGAGAACCTCATTGCTCCAGAGAGCAGAGGCGTTTGATAATTGAACTTCGAAAGGAAGGAAAAGCGTACAAAGAAATACAAAATCAATTAAAATGTTCTGCCAAAATGGTAAGCAATGCCATTAATTATCAACTAAAGGCCGAAAATCGTGGTGGCAAAAGCAAAACATAGTGCGGTTCAGCAAAAACAATCCTTTTGCATCCTCTAAGGATATAAAGGCAACGCTAAACTTGGATATCAGTGACGTTACGATTAGACGAAGACTGATGAATACAAATTTGAATGCACGAAGTCCACGAAAGGTCCCACTACTTAATGCATTTAAAATACCGGTTGGAGTTTGCCAAAAGCCACTTACAGTGGCCCATATCAAAATGGCGCAATATACTTTGGACAGATGAGTCCAAACTGGTCTTGTTTGGTGTAAGAGGTTCTGGGCAGTATGTCCGGCGACCACCAAATACTGAGTATAGTCCAAATCGTACAGTCAAGACGGTCAAGCACGGAGGCCTTAACATTTCGGTGTGGGCATGTTTTTCATACTACGGCGTCGGCCCGATACATGTGATAGATGGCATTATGGACCAACATGTTTATGTTAACATATTACAAAATGTTATGTTGCCATATGCCAGTTGGAATATGCCCTTAAAATGGACATTACAGCAGGATAACGATCCTAAACACACGAGCAAGGCAGCTAAGAAATGGTTTGGCCAAGAAAGGCTCGACTTAATGCCATGGCCAGCGCAGTCACCGGATCTCAAACCGATTGAAAACTTGTGGGGTGACATCAAACGCTAAGTCTCAAAGCAATCCCAGACCTCTAAGCCGCAACTTTGGAAAGTTGTTTAAGAGGCATGGGCGCAGATCCCCCTAAAGCGTTGTCAGGACTTGATAGACTCCATTCCACGGAGGTACGAGACAGTAATAGTCAATAAAGGATACACAACTAAGTATTAGGCCATAAACAAACATGTTATTGAGTATTAGTAAATTTACTAATACCAATGTTGAATTTAAGACCTTTTTTTGTTGACACAGCTATTTTAGTGAACACCATATTTTGTGTGTTTTTTGCTTGTTATTATCCATACTTGAAAAATAATCAATAAATAAGAAGGAAAATATTCTTAAGTTATGCAAAAATAAATACATTATTCGTTTATAACTAAAATTCGTCCCATAATGGTCTTTATATATAAAATATTCAGTCTTGAAAGTGGAGGTCACCTGCGCTGCTATTTTTATGAACACAGCTGTACATTTGGTAAAAACCGAATTTGCATAGCAATTGTTTAGTGCAACTTTAGGGAAAAAAGTCGCTTCAGCGACTTAAGCTGTTGCACAATACAATACAATACAAAATATTTAGTAGCAATACAAAACTTCAGTACCAATACAAAATATTCTGTACCAATACAAAATATTTAGTAGGAATACAAAATATTCAGTAGGAATACAAAATATTTAGTAGCAATACAAAATATTTAGTAGGAATACAAAATATTTAGTACTGTGAACACAGTATTATTAGTCTTCTTTTCTTCTCTCTTGGTTTGTTGACTTTTTTTCGCAACAGGGGTAAGTTCCGCTGTCAGTGTGAAAACGCTATTACCGGGCGAACAGTTGCTTGTGAAAACATCGAATGGTGGTCACGAACCATCGCTGGTTCCGATGTTTTGAAAACATCGATGTTATCGATGGGCAACTCGATGTCTCTAATTTTAGTTCTATCGATGTTGTCGCAGCTCTAGTGTTTCTTAAAGTTGAAAAGAGTGCTAAATGTTTTAGTCATAAATAAAAGCGGCATACGATTGTGTGTAGATCGATTGGCAGTTGAACGCAAACGGAGGACGCACATACAAACTCATAATTGTAGTGCGTCGCCTGCTACATCACCTACATTCGCCGCGCGTCGTTGTTGGGCGACAGCAGCAACTAACCACAGCGAAAACTGTGCAATTTTTTACCCAGGTAAGAAGAACCCCAAGCGGCATCGCATAATGCTTGTTGGGAAGATAAGTGGGGAGAAAACGGTAGTGCCTGCCCCTTGAGAGCCCCCAGATTTTTGCAAGCGTCGTTTATTTTTTTTGCGCTTGCAAATTAAAAATGGCGCTACCGGTATAGAGAGAGAGCACATTGGCTGATGAGATATTCGCTGCAGAAAATGCCGGCGTGCCACCAGCCAACTCAGCCATAATTAAGCCTTTGATCTTGTTTATTTTAATGTGAAATTCCACATAAATAGAGCCATGATTAGGTTTACGCAGTGTGCCGGTTACATATCAACACACAGATACACACGCGCACAGGCAGACGCCGCCGAAATGCCGCCAAAGTCGGGGCTGTTGTTTGAAAGAAGCGCGCGGGCTGTTAACCGAGTACAGTAACAGCTGCGGAAATGTTAGTTGTTTAAACAAATCCCATAGTTTGATGATTGTGCGAAATGCATCCAGGATTTCTCCGTTTTGGGGTTAACGTAATCATTAGCGAGGTAGTCCCATCACGAGAGGCCCGGTGGCGGAGGACAAACAGCGCGCGCGCGTCGTTTTTTTTTTTTTGTATCTTGAAGTACAGTAGATACATGTTAAGGGTGTCTTTCCATAAGCAGTGACGCTTGCATTCGAAGGTGCTTATTAAATAACTTTGTTTTTATTTACTATTATTTTCAAACTTACATACAAATGTACAAAAATATTATTTGTTTAAAAATAGAATTGATACTGAAAATTCGAATTTCGAAGTATCATTAAATATTTCATTTAAATGTTAAACAAATTAAAGTAACTTTTAAACGTAAAATGTAATTCTGAAGTTAAGGAAAAATAATAGCATAATGCTCAAAGCAAAGTTTATCTAAAAAAAAAAAAAAAAAACTGGGGAACCTTGATGTTACTTTTATTTAATAGTGTGTTAGGCCTGCTAAAACAATTTGTATTTTATTTTTACATTATTATATCAGAAACTAATAGTAAGTGCTGTGAAATCGGCCAATATCTACTGTGCTTAAAGCCAACAAAGACGGATAAAGAAGTCTATAGAAAGTGACCCCGGCTAAGATAGCCTAAGGCCCTATTCGAACCTTTAGTTGGCGGTTCCACTGCTTACCGTTTACGCTTCTGCTTCTCGGACTAATTAATAAATGTATATATGTAACTGTATCTTCACAGAAGAGGCAGCTAGGCCACAACAGCAGCAGCAAAATCATGGAGAACGGCAGCGGCATGTCCATCGAGAAGATGTACCAGAAGAAGTCCCAGCTGGAGCACATCCTGCTGCGACCGGACTCCTACATCGGATCCGTGGAGTTCACCAAGGAGCTGATGTGGGTTTTCGACTCTGAGAAGAAACGAATGGTTCAGAGGGAGATCTCTTTTGTACCCGGCTTGTACAAGATCTTCGACGAGATCCTGGTGAATGCGGCGGACAACAAGCAGCGCGACAAGTCGATGAACACTATCAAGATTGACGTCGATCCGGAGCGCAATGTGGTGTCCATTTGGAACAACGGGCAGGGCATTCCGGTGACCATGCACAAGGAGCAGAAGATGTATGTGCCCACCATGATCTTTGGCCACCTGCTCACCTCCTCCAACTACAACGACGACGAGAAGAAGGTAACTGGCGGCAGGAACGGCTACGGAGCGAAGCTCTGCAACATATTCTCCACCAGCTTCACCGTGGAGACGGCCACGAAGCAGTACAAGAAGAGCTTCAAGCAGACCTGGGGCAACAACATGGGCAAGGCCTCCGACGTTACGGTAAGTCCACTTGTGGAATTCTCTCAAGGAATCCTCTAGAGCTCTGTGGTATCTGCCAACAGATCAAGGACTTCAGTGGCACGGACTTCACCCGCATCACGTTCAGCCCCGACTTGGCCAAGTTCAAGATGGATCGTCTCGATGAAGACATTGTGGCGCTGATGTCGCGTCGTGCTTATGATGTGGCCGCCTCCTCGAAGGGTGTGTCCGTCTTCCTCAACGGCACCAAGGTGGCGGTGAGGAACTTTAAGGACTACATTGATCTGCATGTGAAGAACAACGACGACGACGGGGTAGCTGTTAAGGTCGTCCACGAGGTGGCCAACGAGCGCTGGGAAGTGGCCTGCTGCCCCTCGGATCGGGGCTTCCAGCAGGTCTCGTTCGTGAACTCTATTGCCACCTACAAGGGCGGTCGGCATGTGGATCATGTGGTCGACAATGTCATCAAGCAGCTCATTGAGGTGCTCAAGAAGAAGAATAAGGGTGAGTTCGGTGATTCCCCTAGATCTGATGGGAGCAGGAATGACCTTTCTTGGTTCTTGCAGGTGGCATCAACATCAAACCCTTTCAGGTGCGCAACCACCTGTGGGTCTTTGTCAACTGCCTGATCGAGAACCCCACCTTCGACTCCCAGACCAAGGAGAACATGACCCTGCAGGCCAAGGGCTTCGGCTCCAAGTGCACGCTGTCCGACAAATTCATCTCCACCATGTCCAAGTCGGGCATCGTTGAGTCTGTGCTGGCCTGGGCCAAGTTCAAGGCCCAGAACGACATCGCCAAGACGGGCGGCCGCAAGTCGAGCAAGATCAAGGGTATTCCCAAGCTGGAGGATGCCAACGAGGCGGGTGGCAAGAACTCCATCAACTGCACTCTCATCCTAACCGAGGGAGACTCGGCCAAGTCCCTGGCCGTGTCCGGTCTGGGCGTTATCGGTCGCAATTTCTACGGCGTGTTCCCGCTCCGGGGTAAGCTGCTCAATGTGCGCGAGGCCAACTTCAAGCAGCTGTCCGAGAACGCCGAGATCAACAACCTGTGCAAGATCATCGGGCTGCAGTACAAGAAGAAGTACCTCACCGAGGACGACCTGAAGACCCTGCGTTACGGCAAGGTGATGATCATGACAGATCAGGATCAGGATGGCTCCCACATCAAGGGTCTGCTCATCAACTTCGTGCACACCAACTGGCCGGAGCTTCTGCGCCTGCCCTTCCTCGAGGAGTTCATAACCCCGATCGTGAAGGCCACCAAGAAGAACGAGGAACTGTCGTTCTACTCGCTGCCAGAGTTCGAGGAGTGGAAGATCGACACGCCGAACCATCACACGTACAATGTCAAGTACTATAAGGGTCTGGGTACTTCCACATCCAAGGAGGCGAAGGAGTATTTCCAGGACATGGAGCGCCACCGCATCCTGTTCAAGTACGACGGCTCCGTGGACGACGAGAGCATTGTGATGGCCTTCTCGCGCAAGCACGTCGACTCGCGCAAGACGTGGCTCACCAACCACATGGACGAGGTGAAGCGGCGAAAGGAGCTCGGCCTGCCGGAGCGCTATCTCTACACCAAGGGCACCAAGCATATCACCTACGCGGACTTCATCAACCTGGAGCTGGTGCTGTTCTCCAATGCCGACAACGAGCGCTCCATTCCCAGTGTGGTCGACGGTCTCAAGCCGGGCCAGCGCAAGGTGATGTTCACCTGTTTTAAGAGGAACGACAAGCGAGAGGTGAAGGTGGCGCAGCTGTCCGGCTCAGTGGCCGAGATGTCGGCCTACCACCACGGCGAGGTCTCGCTCCAGATGACCATCGTGAATCTGGCCCAGAACTTCGTCGGCTCCAACAACATCAATCTGCTGGAGCCTCGGGGTCAGTTCGGTACGCGGCTTACAGGCGGCAAGGACTCGGCCAGCGCTCGTTACATTTTCACCATGATGTCACCGCTGACGCGGCTCATCTACCATCCCCTGGACGATCCCCTGTTGGCTTACCAAACCGACGATGGCCAGCGGATAGAGCCGCTGTGGTACTTGCCCATCATTCCCATGGTGCTGGTAAACGGCGCCGAGGGCATTGGCACCGGCTGGTCCACCAAGATAGCCAACCACAATCCCCGCGAGATAATGCGCAATCTGAAGAAGATGATCAATGGGGAGGAGCCGCAGGCAATGCATCCTTGGTACAAGAACTTCAACGGCCACACGGAATACATCTCAGATGGCCGGTATTTGAGCACTGGCAACATCCAGATCCTGCCGGGCGATCGCGTGGAGATCACCGAGCTGCCGGTGGGCGTGTGGACGCAGAACTACAAGGAGAACGTGCTGGAGCCGCTGTCCAATGGCACCGAGAAGGTCAAGGCCATAATCTCAGAGTACAGGGAGTATCACACGGACACCACCGTGCGCTTTGTGATCAGCTTCCCGCCCGGCGAGTTCCGGCGCCTCCGGGACGAGGACGGTGGCTTCTATCGCGTGTTCAAGCTCACCTCGTCGATGTCCACCAACCAGATGCACGCCTTCGATGAGAACAACTGCCTCCGGCGCTACCCCACCCCCGTCGACATTCTCAAGGAATTCTACAAGCTGCGTCTCGAGTACTATGCGCGCCGCAAGGACTACTTGGTGGGGCAGCTGACGGCGCAGGCCGATCGGCTCAGCGACCAGGCACGCTTCATCCTCGAGAAGTGCGAGAAGAAGCTGGTGGTGGAGAACAAGCAGCGCAAGGCCATGTGCGATGAGCTGGTGAAGCGGGGCTATCGCCCTGATCCCGTCAAGGAGTGGCAGCGCCGCATCAAGATGGAGGACGCCGAGCCGGACAACGAGGAGGAGGATGAGGAGGCGGATACAGAGGCGGCTCCCAGCGCCAGCTCCAAGGTCAAGAAGGAGAAGGAGGTGGATCCGGATAAGGCCTTTAGGAAGCTGACGGACGTCAAGAAGTTCGACTATCTGCTGGGTATGTCCATGTGGATGTTGACCGAGGAGAAGAAGAACGAGCTGCTCAAGCAGCGCGACACCAAGCTGGCCGAGCTGGAGAATCTGAAAGGCAAGACACCGGAGCTGCTCTGGCTGGACGATTTGGATAACCTGGAGCAGAAGCTCAACGAGGTGGAGGAGAAGGAGCGGCTGGAAGAGCTGGGCATTAACCTAAAGACCTCGAAGGCATTGAAGGGCCAGAAGGCCGCCACCAGCGCCAAGGGCAGAAAGGTGAAGAATGCGGCGGCCCCTGGCGGCAGCGACGTCTTTCCCGATCCCGAGGGCGAGCGCGTTGAGTTCAAGGTCACCGATGATATCATTAAAAAGGTTACGCAGGCCGCTGCCAGGCTCCAGTCTAGCAAGGAACCCAAAGAACCCAAGGAGCCCAAGGTAAAGAAGGAGCGCAAGGGCAAAGCCATTAAGGCCGAGGGCGCCGAGGAGGTGGACGAATTCGATGCTCTGGTCGAGGGCGGCACCAAGGCCTCACCCAAGGCCAAGAAGGCTGCAGCTGTCAAGAAGGAGCCGGGCGAGAGGAAGCCGCGCCAGAAGAAGGAGAACGGCGGTGGACTCAAGCAGAGCAAGATAGACTTCAGCAAGGCCAAGAAGAAAGCCAACATTAGTGACGGCGAAGACGATGATGATGATGATGACGACGACGTGATGGAGGTGGCTCCGCGAGCGGATCGCCCTGGACGTCGGGCAGCCAGTAAGAAAATCGACTATAGCTCGCTCTTCTCCGATGAGGAGGGAGCCGGAAATGTGGGTTCCGATGATGATGGCAGCCCGGCCGACGACGATGAGGACTCGCCCATAAAGCGTCCAGTCAAACGGACGCGGGACGAGGACAGCAGCGGAGGAGCCAAAGCCAAGGCGAAGCCCAAGAAGCGGCGAGCCATCATCGAAAGCGATGACGATGAAGATGCCACCATTGATCTTGATGACTCCGATTACGAGGGTTGAGCGACTGAATCGACATACCCGCAAGTCGCTCGTCTCGAAGTATAGTATTTTAATATTATATTTAGCAATCAAATCGGCGATTGCAATCGGCATTATCATATATACCAGGCGGAGGAGGCTGTATCCTCGCCGTCACAATTGTTTATTACTTTCCGAAGCCCTTTTAATGTTCTCGCAGTTCCACACATCAATCAATGTTTTTTATTTTTCGTGTTTTAATTTTATACTCTAAGATTCAAACACTTCGCTACATTCTCTTACTGTGTAGCTGATTCTCTGTGTCCCAGAGCGGCAAGTTAATCTACCAACAGGCATAAATACATACATAAGCAAACAGTCGATGTATTACCATTACCATTACCATGTTTTATAAACATAGTTCTTAGTCCTCTCATAAAAGTTTTCTATGTAAATAAATCCATTTTAACCAAATCACAAGGGGTTTCTTTGATTTTATTTGGGTTTATATGGAATGAACGGAAGATAGTATGTTGTGTTAACATATAGAAAAGGAAGAAGTGAGAAACACGGTCTTTGGGAAGTTCAGTATAAGTTATGTTCGCGTTCTCTTACGTATCTTATTTCCTTTGAAAAATCGGTTAAATTAAACAGATAATTAAGAAGAAAGGAAGCTAACTTTCGCCAGCCGAAGTTAATACACCCTTGCAGGTGCTTATTACGGAGTTAGAAAAAGCTCCAGTGTTGTTAGGTTATGAGGATATTCTAAAAAAAAATATTCAAATTAAAAAAAAATATTTCTTTAAGATACGTGCATTTAACCCTAGTTTATACGTGTGACAGCGAAACACACTTAGGCTTTGATTTTAATTGTTCTTAATTCTTTTATTTAGCTTTTATTCGGCTTATAACTTCTCACTTCGAACACAAATCACCGAATGCCGCGTCTCTTCGACTTATCGCTTATTCTCTCTTAGGGCTATACATGTTAGAAAGAGATGACAGTATTATCTTAAATCTTAATGTACGTGCTTGAAAGGGATGGCAATGTTGTGTATAAATGTATAGTGTTGTAAGATACATGAGGACTACTTTAGTACTTATCCCGCCAGAAGAGGTACAGTGGGCTTTACATGCATTTATCCTACCACATACGTTAACATACTTTATGTGTACAATTCCTAAAAAAAAAACACATTTATAAGTTTTCCATAGAAAATTTTTGAAAAAACGTGGTTTTTATAGAATTTTTAACTATTTAGATGTAACCCCTTAAATATTAATATTGTTTCTGCTTTTGATAATTTTTGGCACAAATATATTCACGGCAAGAACATGCTATATGAATTTTAAAAAAACCTATATCTCAAGCTATAAGCTAGACGCAACTTGTATAAGCTTATTAATATTATTTTTGATTCGTTATTTCCCTTTTGGAATATAAAATTGATAAAAAACTATCTATAAAGTCAAATTTTGGTCGTTCCGACATAGATATGTATACATACTAACTGCGAAGAAATAAGACTATGCTGAAAGTTTAAAATCTGAGAGTTTGAATACCAACGGACATATACGGATTTTTCCTAAATTGAATTTGTATTTTTTAATGAATATCCAAATATGCAAATTTTACATCGACCGCATCAATATTTTTTAACTTATGTGTAGTTGAAGGTCGTTTAATAGTCGATGTCATTTCAATCATTTTCGATCGTTTTTCGCGAATTTTTTTTAATAAAAGGAATAGGAATAACTGAATATTGTTTCTATAGGTTAGGTTAAAATTCATAGGTAAAATATGAATTTAGACCGATCTTTTCTATGGCAGCTATACGATATATTGGTCCGATTTCAATGAAATTTCTAAGAGGTGGCTATAATTATATATAGGCACAAGTAAAGTTTCATTCAAATTTCTTAAAAATATGCAAATTTTTCCATATCGTTTCTATGACAGATATATGATATTGTTGTCCGATTTTTATAAAACTATAACCGAAATTCTATAATAATCTAAAAGCACAGTATCTTAAATTTAATAAAAAAATATTGAAAATGGGCAAAGTTACAATATTTTTTCTTTAAGTTTTCCGATCGTTCCTATGGCAGCTATATGATATACTAGTCCGATACGGTACGATATAGAAGACTATATGCAAAGTTTCATTCAAAAAGCTTAAAAACTGAGAGACTAGTTTGCGAAGAAACGGACAGACGGACATGGCTAGATCGACTCGGCTGTTGATTCTGATCAAGAATATACTTATATACTTTATAGGGTCGGAAATGACTCCTTCGCTGCGTTGCAAACTTCTGACTAAAATTATAATACCCTGCAAGGGTAATTTTTATACCATTAAAAAATTGCTAAAGTGGTGTAGCCCGTTAAAGCGCTCTGCCCCTTTAATTCCAAAAGTTACCATAGAATCAAATTTGAGTACAAATTCGCTTAGATATTTAGCATGCCATTTATTTCCTTTAAAAACAAGAAACCTCAGCCCAGAACATATATGTATATCTCCGTTGCCACAGAACTCTTCATTGTAGCACTTGGATCGTATAAATATAAATGTATGTATAATCAATTTCTTTGGCCGGGCTACGTATCCACTTCGGTTTAGACATCGATCTTTTCTAAAAACACCTTGAACGTATTCTTGATGTTGTCGTTGGCGAACTGCGGACTGCTAATGGCCTCGCGCAATGCGAATCGGCAGCTTTTGAGGTTGTAGTCCGATTTGAAGGGCTCCTCGCAGCGCAGCAGACACAGCTGCTTGAGGACGTAGTTGGTCACACGGGTCTCCTGCTTGGTCTTGATGGCGTAGTCAAAGGTAAGCTTGTACAGCGAGACGGCCAGCTCCAAGGCGGCCTTCGAAGACTGCGACAAATGGGCGCACTTCAGGGTGGTGAAGACAAGCAGCAGCAGATGGTTCTCGTCGGTGAATTGCTAATGATCAAGAAGAGTTAGTTTCAGAGGCGCCAGAGTTCCACTTATGCTGACTTACATTTACAATGCCCTGCAGGTCCTGAAGCTTGTTGTCCGAATCCAGGGAGTCGAACTGTTCCAGGGAGCAGGGTTTCTGGCTAAGGCAGAATTTCTCGGGCGTAAAATTAAGGTTAACAGACTTGTTGGCCACCGCAAAGGTTTCGCTGGCCGCCGAGTTGGTGGTTTCGTTGAAAAACTGCGAAAACAAAGAGTTATTTTCTGTTTTAATATATCTTCCTTTCGTAGATTCTTCCGAAAGTCCAGGAAGTCTCTCCTACCTTTGTCGCGTAGGCATTGGTGGTGACATAGGCAGTCTCCTCGGCCAGGTTAGCATACTCTTCGTCTTCCTCGTCGGCCTCCTCCGTGGTATCGTTGGCGTGCTCATGCTCATCATACTCCTCGGCCTCCTCGTCATCATACTCTTCGTCCTGGTCATCATCGTCGCCATCATTCTCATCCGCAGACTCGTCCTCCGCATCTTCGTCCTCTGACGCATCTTCCTCGAACGGCTGCAGGGCGGCGGCATTCTCTAGCTTGGCCATCTCGGCTATGATCTGTTCGCAGCCTTCCTGGCCAAAGCAATTGCCGTCGATGTTGAACATGCGGAGCTTGGGCTTGTTTCTCATGGCCCCCACTAAGACCAGGCCGCCGTCGCTGTTGATTTCATTGAAACCCAAGTCGACCACCTCCAGTTTGTCGTTGCCGTTTTCCAAGGCCTCGCCGAGGTAGTAGGCGCCATTGGTACGGATCAGGCAGTCACCGAAGTTAAGTTCCCGGAGCCTAAGCACAGAAATATAAAGAGATAATAAAAAGAAACATATTCCTTAGCTTTTCGCCTTAACCGACTCGACTCACATGGGCAGGAACGGCAGGATCTCCGCTATTTTGCCGGCACCCTTGGGCCGCAGGGTGTTGTCATTCATGTTGAGCACTCGCAGGTGGGTGTTCTCCTTGAAGGCCTCTGCCAGGGCTGCCACGCCTTCCGAGTAGATCGAGTTCTGCATCAACACAATCTCCTCGAACGTCTGCAGCGTCTTGAATGCGTTGGCCAGCGCCTTGGCGCCTATGTTCTCCAAGCGATTGCGTCCGCCCACGAAGACGCGCAGCTGCAGCGGCGATCCCGCCTTCTTGGCGTTGGCATGCAGGTCTATGAGCGCCTTGGACAGCATGGTGCCGCCCTCGGGACCCAGGCCGCAGTTGTACAGGAGCAACTCCTGCAGGGAATAGCAGACGGGCGAGCGCAGGAACTCCTCCAGGCCGCGCATTCCATTCGGCCCCAGGGCATTGTCGCTGAGATCGAGAACTGTCAGCTTGGCACCCGCCGCAATTAGTCCCGCTCCCAGGTGCTGCAGAGCCACTGGTATCTCCGTCTTGAGGCGGCGCGTAAACAGATTCTTCCACAGCGCCTTCCGGAACTCCGGGTGCCGCTTCAGCGCCTCGCCAATGGCCTCGGCAGCCTCCACGCCGAGCGTATTGCCGTCCAGGTTGAGGTAGTGCACCGTGGACTGCTTGTTGAGCGCGTCTACCACATCCTTGACTGGTTGTGGGGGAACGAGGGACACGATTACCACAGCTCCTGAAGGTCGCACGTAGCGTCACTCTACTCACCATCTTCCGCCGTGTCCCAGGTGAGGACCTTGTCCTGGAATGTAATGCCTTGCTCCTCGTTAAGCTGGGCCGCCATGTTGACAAAACTGAAGCTGGAGATTGACATAGTTGTGCTCGGTTGCTCTGGTAAAGGTTTGATTCCCTTCTGTACTTCTTTAAAACCGGCGTTCTATCAGAAAAGGCGGCAGGCAGTGTGACCGTGGAATTAATGATAAAAAATATACTTTTTATCCATTTAAGTTTTGCAACTGTACCATTAAAATAATTTGTTTATCTTATTTAATGTAGTTTTCAACAACTAATAATGCCTGCAAGGTCTTTTTTTTATTGACAGTCTTTCATAAATCTAGGAACTTATTGATTCTTAGAATTAATACAAAAGTAGCTTTGAAAAACTTATTTTAGCGTATGTTAAAAGGTTCAATATTAAGGCTACCGTTTCCATTTTTAATGTCTTGTCTTTTACATTATAAACACTTTGCCATACATTTGCCACAAATGAATCAATAACAAATGCAATTAAATGTTATAACAAGAATCTTCTTAAATCATTCTGCTTTTTAAGTGTCAGCGTGCTTCTTTTACAGAAGCCTATCGGCTTATTGTATTAATCAGACATGTTTTACAATATGGTTAAAATCAATTGTTAACGCTCCTGCTGGATCATCGGTAGTTTTTGGAATTGTTTTTCGCAAGTTTTTGAAATATTCTTTTGTGTAGGAAAAATTAAAAAAAAAAAAAATGAAATATACCAGTTAATAGCATCAGGACTGTAGTCTCTGCCTGGTCACACTGCTCAGCAGCTGATACGCGCACGTTTCACAACACTGGCCACAAAGCAATTGCAGAAAAATCGGAAAACAATGCAAAACAGGGAATTGCGGTGAAGCGCCCGCTGGAAATGAGCTGCAGACCTGGCCAGTAGTGGAAACCAGAAAGAGAGACATGTTTAGGAAACTGCTCAGGATGTGGGTACTGCTGCGACCCAGCCACTGGCTGCTCTTGATTGCCCTGTGCGCGCTTACCTGCGCTGGTTATTGGTTGCTCTGGTCGGAGATTCGCTTCGAGCATGGTGAGTGCGTTCCCGAAGACAGGTCGAATGCCTAATCTGACCCTCTGTACGCAGCCTTTAAGCCCCTGTCCAAGCTGACCACCAGTGGCAGCACCCTGGCGGATGCCCATGCCCCAACCACGGACGACTTTGACTACGATGCCGAGCTGGTGGTGCTGTATAACCGCGTGCCGAAAACGGGCTCCACCAGCTTTGTCAACATTGCATACGACCTGTGCAAGCTGAACAAATTCCATGTGCTGCACATCAATGTGACTGCCAACATGCACGTCCTGTCGCTGCCCAACCAGATACAGTTCGTGCGTAACGTGTCCCGGTGGCACGAGATGCGGCCAGCTCTCTTCCACGGCCACATGGCCTTCCTGGACTTCTCAAAGTAGGAATCAAACTTATATTGAGATCACAGCTAAGGGATTTCTCTCTCCCTCCAGGTTCCAAATCGCCCAGAAGCCCATCTACATAAACCTAGTGCGTAAGCCATTGGACAGACTTGTCTCCTACTATTACTTCCTTCGCTTCGGCGATAACTACAGACCGAATTTAGTGCGCAAGAAGGCGGGCAATAAAATAGTAAGTGTTAATCCGAGAATCGAAATTCCGCAAGGAATCCATCAACGTTGGCTTTTCGCAGACCTTCGACGAGTGCGTGGTGCAGAAACAACCCGACTGTGATCCCAAAAACATGTGGCTGCAAATACCCTTCTTTTGCGGCCACGCAGCCGAGTGCTGGGAGCCCGGTAGCACTTGGGCCTTGGAGCAGGCCAAGCGCAATCTGGTCAACGAGTACTTTCTAGTCGGCGTCACCGAGCAGATGTACGAGTTTGTGGATCTGCTGGAGAGGTCACTTCCCAGGTGAGGCAGCCCTAAAAGTAAACTTAAGGTTTTTTTTTTGGTTTTTTTTTTATAACTTTATATATTTTATTTTAATTTATTTAATTTAAGTGTATATTTTGCTTATCTAATAACTGATCTAAAATTGTATTCGTTCAGGGGTTACGTCTAGTTAGAAGCCCAAAAAAATAAGGGAGTTTCCATAAATTTTTCTGAGGAAACTTCTGAATTTATTATTTCAAGAATGGGTACACATATTGTGGTAGTGTTGAAGAGTATTCACTCTTTTGTATTTGAATAAATAACATTTTGTAAAGCTGCTACAGCTGATTTCCAGGAACCATCCCAGAAAATGGCGTTTCGTTGTGATCATCAGAAATAAAAAATAAACAGATTTCGTTTTGTTTAAAAAACGAAAAAAATATTTGGCGTAAATTAAAAAATTTTGATTAGGTTCTATAAAAATATATTTCGGTTTAGCCGTTTAATAGTGATAACTTTCGACGACTTTCAAACTCTTAAAAGAAAAACAAGGCTAGGGGAGTGTGGGATAAAACCGAACCCCCAAAAAAACTAAGTTCAAATAGGTACTAGAAAATATATTTTGTATTTATTAAATTTATTAATTGAGTTTATATAACTAACTATGATCCTAACCGCTTCCCGGGGTTTTGATATGACGTTATAATTCTTTTTTAGAAGAAAAGAAAAAAGGATTGTTTTTTAAAACGCTTAAAAAAGGTGGAGTGAAACCTACCCCAAACAAAATTGTTCATAAGTTACTAAAAATATAAATTCCAATACAATTTTGTTTATAAAGTTTATGAATTATCTATGGTTTAAATCGGTCCCCGGGGTTTAATGTAATGTACAAATAAAAATTAATATGGCTGTTCTATCACCTGTACAAGGCATCTCTAAATTACATATACACTTTTTTGTTATTTTTTAACGAACCAACAAATCAGAAGATAATAAAATTAATTGGAAACTTCGTATGAGGGATCCTCCTTATTTTGTATGAGCTTTCTTTTGATATCAGGCCCAACTCTGTGACTTGCTTCATTAACGAGGGGGCAGCAGAGTGGTCGCACGATCCTCTACATTACGAAAATAAAATACAAAATAAATGTTTTAAGAAGAAAACTCATTACCATTCCTATTGTTTCTTACAGAATTTTCCATGGCTTTCGCGAGCACTATCAAAACTCAAACAAATCTCACCTGCGAGTGACATCTTCCAAGCTGCCGCCCAGCGACTTCACCATTCAAGCAATTCAAAAGACAAAAATCTGGCAAATGGAAAACGATCTCTACGAATTCGCGCTGGCCCAGTTCGAGTTCAACAAGAAGAAGCTAATGCAGCCGGATAACAAGCATTTGCAGAAGTTCATGTACGAGAAGATACGTCCCAAATGATTGCAGAGGCGTCGCCGCCGGAGTCGCGGACCCCGACGTAGATCCGCGACTCGCGTGGTGTAGACAGGCTCATATGATTCTATTGTAAATACGCGTATCCCCACGGAGATTTGATCTTGTACTTAAAGAGCAGCCTTAGTTCTTAAGCGACACTAAAGACTTTAGCAGTGAATATCGTTGGCATATTTAATAATCGAACCTTGGGTACATACATACTTACATACATAGGTAGTGTTTAGGCTTTCATCTTGTAAAACATGCGAGAAAACGCTTCTCTAGTTGAATGTAAGTAAGCAATATCTAGCAACAATTGTCTGCACAATATCTCTTCGTTTATAGTCAAATGTACGTTTTATACTCGACAATACGGATCATGAATATGGAAGCAACGCGACCCTAGACATAAGTGTATCCATACTCACTGATAGTTGACCTAGATCTAAAGCCACACTCAATAATTGTAACTGTCATAATAGGCTAAGCTTGGGACGATCCAACTGAATTTGACATTCAAATTAAATGCATGTAAATAGTGGATAATTGATTGTCTATTCCGTATCAACAGCTGTCGCTGGGATTGCGTGTTCGCAAATTGATTAATGCCATCCATCGCTGGGTTACTTTTCGCTTTCAGCCTTTCAGCGTGCTGTACTTTGACTAAGCTAATTGCAATAATCTGCCGGGACGGACTTTAAAAGCTGACGTAGCTTCTAGCAAAGGGGAGTGATTGACTGTCTGACTGACTGCCTGACTGCCTGACTGCCTGGCTGCCTGACTGCCTGCCTGACTGAGGAACCATCAGACGATTCGACACGCAGATTGGGCGCAAGCAAGTGCAAGAAAATGAAATTGAAATACATTCGGAAACGGCGGTAAGCAGCGAAATACT
Source organism: Drosophila baimaii (assembly GCA_018874675.1). NCBI lineage: Eukaryota > Metazoa > Arthropoda > Insecta > Diptera > Drosophilidae > Drosophila > Drosophila baimaii. The sequence goes on from JAEIIU010056454.1 coordinate 17,401, forward strand.
TAATTAATTGCTCGCGCTTGAAACTAAAAGCAAATGAGTTTGCATTATCCATCGCCCCGTCAGTTGATCGCTTGATCGTGGATCGCGGACACGCAAGTCGAACGTCTAGCTACTTACTGCCAGAAAAAGTGTGATAACCGCAGTATTAACTATCCATAGTTGTGTGTGTATAACCAGAGCTTTTGAAGAGGTTAAAATCCTGCTTGTATTTAATTTTTTTGTTGCCGACGGAGAGATTTATAACAAGTTTTTCACTCAGTCTCACACAGGCGATTAGACTCTAAACTAGTTGTGTGTACGGAGCGTTCAAAAGTTCAAGTTTAATTGCGGCCAAGTCGGCGTTTACTTATGTAAAAAGTATCCATCAGGAGATTATTCGCGGTACACTGTGCGCAATCAAGTTTAAAAGTTAAATTATTCAGCAAAATTGCTTTAAGAAATGTGTGTTTTTTGAAAAAGAATAATTACGTGTTGTAAACTGTAACTAACTAGTTCAAATTATGGCACAAAAGTGAAATATTTACTTAAAAAATAGTTACAATTTTGGAATTAAAGTGGAATTATTACATATCTGAATGTTTAAACAAATGTTTCTTCGAAGGACCTTTCCTAAAGGACTAGAATCCCAAATACCAAAAGGCGATTGTGGATTCTTAAGCTTTTCAGTGAAAAAAACTATTGAAAATTACCTATTTTTCTAGTTTCAGGATCCTTCTCTTGAGTTAAAAATAGTTTAACATTCTAATAATACTAATTATTATACAGAATGCTAAGTATATTATATTATTATATATTTAATTAATTATCAAAAGCTCGACTAAAGATCTTCTACAGTTGAGAATCTCGCTTCAGTGTACTTACTCTAATAACACATTTTATAATGTTAATTGCTATACCTGATGATTAACTAGGCTACACTGTAAGAAACACAGTAAAACACCCCCAACACGTGGTAACAATGTTTTATATATAGCAAAAAAAGCATATATTTTATGCTGAGCACACAATTTCTTGGCTTAACTCGTGTAAAGAAACCCCAAATCGCAAGATCCCACCGACGCTTCGCAACGTGCTCTTTAACGCTCTTTGACCAGACTCTGGCCCCTTATAATGACCTATTAAAACGCGCTGACCTTATATACACTATAACTTTCTTATATATATACAAATCTGTGTAATGAACGCTCTGTACATAAAAGGGGCGGGTATAAAACGATTTGACGCGTAGCTTTATATTTCCAGTCTAAACAATTGCTCCAAACTCGCAAGATCGGAGTCGAAAGGGAGCTGTGAAGGGAATTTTACGCCAATTTTGGACTAGCTGAGCTTTCATTTAACTAAGGTGAGTTTTAAATTAAGGAAATCATTATGATTACTACAATTGTTCTTTACTTTTTGCCTTAAAAACAGTACAAATTCAATGTTTGGCTAAGCAGACGGAACTATGTACATTAAAAATGTCATACAAATATATTTTAAAGAGAATGCAGTGCATGCTCGAGACTTTGAACTTACTAAAACCTAAGCTCTAAACACTTGAAATAACAAACATAATTTAAATTATTATTTTAACTTCAATATAAATCACTTTGGCCAAGTTCCATACCCAAGTAATGTTCACTATTTAAAAAAGTCATTATACAATAATGAATTATCTGTAGTAATCGTTGAATCTCTTAATGCAATTAAGTAATTAAAAAATTTCTGACTCATTGCTATTTAATTTTTGTACACTCATCTGTCAATCTATTAGTTGGCAATTTAACCTGTTTATATATTTTTTCTAAAGGTGATACCTTAAGTCTTTAAGTACTTACTTGGCATTTCAAAGAAGTAGTATGCAAAATAATGCAATAATTTAACTAGAAATGAAAGGTTACTTTTCTTAGCCGGACATAATAATATTGCCCTGTCCCAAAAGGTGTAGATGTATAGGTGGTGTAGGTGTGTATTGTTAAGCAGAAAACATTGAATGTATTATTTCAGTTTGTGTTTGAAAAAGTACCTAAAACAATGCTCATCACTGTCCGAGTCTCTTTTTCGTTGTGCTCTTTCCTCATTATTTTTGCGTGCTTTGTTCGTTGGGTTGATCGGTCGAGAATTCGATGTAAAGTTCAGTAACTCGCCGACATTGACCCATTTACCGTGTGCGGGATCCGATGCTCCCGGCGTGAACGAGCACTTTTGATAAAATATTATTTAATTTTCATTGGCATTTGCATATATGCAATACTTGTCGTGTCCACTGGCTGTGTGTAGTATCGGTTTTCCATTTGCAACGTTGTCGTGACAATGCTGACCGCCGCCTCCGCCGCCATGCCCTGTCTGCCAAAGCAGGCGGGCACTTTATCCACCTCCGCGCCTCCACCGAACCGACGCCATGCGGGTAAGAAGAAGCGAAGCGTTGCTGGAGTTGCGATAATTAATAAATCTAGTTTCATTTGAATAACCTGCGGCTCTTTGAAAAGTCGATAATACACACATATGTATGTATATTCAGTCAAGCTAAGCTGGGTTGCAGTCTTACAATTATTTTATTTCAAAGAAGAAATATAAGGGATTACCCAGGTGATGGATTTGAATTTCCGAGTTAGTCTTTTTCTTTTTAATATTGCCATCGAAAGCTTCTAAAAACCCTGATATTGGCAAAAGCAATTTTCTTTTGCTATTATAAACTTGAGTTATACCCTTACAGGGTATTATAATTTTAATCAAAAGTTTTCGAGTGAAGGAGTCATTTCCAATCCTACACATAAGTATATATGTTACTTATATATGTATGTATATACGTATTGTCTTGATCAGAATCAACAGCCGAGTCGATCTAGTCATGTCCTTCTGTCCGTCTGCCCTCCGTCTTTCCGCTTCTACAGAAACTAGTCCTCCGTTTTATAAATATCCTAATGAAACTTAGTAAAAAGACTAATTTCTATTGAAGGTTGTACATACAGATTGCTGTAAGTCGGAACGAGCCAGATCACACGACTATATCATATTATTGCAATAGGAACGATGAGCAAATTAAAATAATTAAAATTAAAACTTCGTAGTATCTGCATCTACTCCTATATATGTCAATTTCTTATCGCTTTAGAACTTCGATTTTAATTTAATAAAAACGGACGACTATATCATATAGCTGCTATAGGGACGATCGAAAATAGAAAAAAGAAAAATTATTTGAAAATCCAATCCACAGAACTTTGATATTTTTAACATATTCACATATAACTTACACATACTAAGTGTTCTCGATTTTAAATTTTATTAAAATTAGATGACTATTTCATATTGCTGCCATAGGAACGATCGGGCAATTTGTATGAGAAGCTAGGAAAATGAGCAAAAGTTCGGTGTTTTGATTCATACATGTTTTATACACTTTAAGAAAGAATTTTTCAATTAATTTTCAATTCGATCGAATTGATTTAATTGCAATCTTTAGGGTTATACGAAATTCGGCTTTCCTTTCTTGTTTTTTAGTACAAAATTAACTTTGAAGGCTTCTAAAATCCGAAATATTGGGATTTGATTAACATATCGAATCAAATCCCAATATTTCGGATTTTAAAAGCCTTCAAAGTTAAATTTGTAATGTTTTTTATTTAGATGATTGTAGCAATAATTCCAAGTGAATAAATATATACCAGCACTTTATGCCATTTATCCAGGACTCCACATCGAATCACCGCTTTTAAATATTATATATATGTATACTTATATATATATAAGTATACATACCTATGCACCTAATTTCCCTTACCATGTTAAAAATGTTGCAAGTTTTCTTATCTTTTATTTGCGAGTATGTTTCTTGTACTTTTTATTACCTCGCAAAGTAAGGTCAAAGCACTTTATACGTTGGGATCGCCCTTGCCATTGTCGCCAATCCAGTTTCTCATGTAGGTTTTTTTTGTTAATTTTTTGCAAAAATCGAAGGGCGGCGTTTGACATTGCAATGGGTTTTAACCCCAGAATGACTCGCACAAAACAGGCTTTCCCTACTGGAAATAATGGCTTTTTCCTACAGCCGAAAAAGGGCTATTTGCTGTGGTTTCGTAGACCACAGCTTTTGTGAGTGCGTCCGCTTCAAGTTCGTTATTAAAAATAGACCACTCGCAGTCCCCAAACCTGGCCAAAATGAAATCGAGAGTATAACGAAGCGTAAAACCATGAATGGCCGAAGTCTTCGCACGTGCGATCGTGCGATTGAACCGATTTGTCCAAAACCGGACGCCGAACCACAACACAATACTATGCACAGGGTGCTGAGCTTTGGGACGTGTTAATTGTACCAAATATGCGATGCTTACAGGTGGGGTTACCACAATAGCACTTGATTTTGGGTTTAGTTTATAGGGTGTTAAATACTCTGGATAAGTGCATCGCTTATTTTGTGTAAGTAAATATGACTTAGTTATTAATTGGAGAAAGGTCGAGACATTTATTTTATTTTCCTTTTCCAGGTACAGGTTTTTTCGTTTGTCATTTCTCTCAATTGTAATTGTGAGAGAACAAATGTGAAACCATCCCAGAGTCTAGCTAAAAATAAACCTCTCGTTCGCTACTAAGTACAACTTATAAGCTCTACTGCTTACTCTACTGCCTTGTACATTGCAGACAAAGCGTGGAAAATAAAACGAGAGGGAAATATACATAAGTAGTACATATTATGTCCCATGTGCAATGGATTTTTACAAAAAGCAGGAGGTCTCAAGAGTAAGATCGCAAAAATTATAAGGTTATTTGCAATCCCTTATTAATCGAGTCCCCTTGCGGTGTTTGGTCCTGTGTATCAGTTTGGATTTATAAAACTAGGTTTGAATCAATCCATGGACCAATTAAGAATTATTAAGAGCAAGCAGATTTGACTTTTTACGAAGATTTGTATTCTTCGTATAATTATTATAATGACAGTGCTATTGACTTGACCCCAACTGTGTGTATGCCGAACAGGTGTAAGCACTAATTGGCGTAGAGCGTGGAGCGGGGCAGCATTAAAACCGGATGGCACAGAGCACGGAGTTTCAGGGTCATTATAGGAAAGGCCTAAGCCAAGGGATTTTTCAGCGCCCTATGATCTGGGCAATTACACTCCAAGAAAACCCGAATAAATTAGCTAAGCCAGCTGAGAAAACTTTGGAGTTGAAAGCGAAACTGAAACCGGCTTGAGGTGGCATCATTTCCCAATGACGATGCACCCAGATTGAAGCTCGCTCTCTCTGTATCTCTCCCCTCTTCGCTCGGACTAACACACACGTGAATGTCATGCTCAAGTTCAGTTCAGTTTATGTGGTGTTGTGAACTTTTTTAGATAAATTTAAAAAATATATATATGTATTTTGTATACGATTGAAAAATGATTATTTTATTTATTTGTAAATATAACATATCTATAAAACTAGTAAAGTATTTAGTAAGCCCTATGTACTTAGACTTTTGCGCCGCCATAATTACATTGAAATCCAGTACGTTTTGTTTTAAAAAATTAAAAAAAAAAATATTTAAATTATACAAAAATAATTATATTTCGTTATTTTCTAATAACATTTTAAGTATATGTTTTTCTCGATGAACTTCTCTTAATTGATGTAAATCATATTTAGAGAGTTTTGAATTTGACTTAAAACATTTTTAAAAGCAAAATCCTTACATATTACACATATTACTATTAAATGGGATCAAATTTAAACTTTTTTCATACATATATTTCAAAGCTGATAAGTAAAATATTAAGTAGATCTTTTTGTTAATCCATCTTTCCTATTTGAATATTGGTTCAGGTTTTCGATTAAAATGATCCGCTGGGATATCACACTAACTATATTCAGTTTACTTTATATTTATATACTACAACTTTAGGACAATCTTCTTCAAGATCCTAAGGTATTTGAAAATGTTGATTTAGAAAATGATAAAACTTACCAACTTAAATTGTTTTTTACTTGAAATGTAAAGGGTTTTATTTCGTTTTTTACCTGTCAGCTAAATATTTAAGCCTCCATTGCAGCGGCAAAATCGCCGTTTTGGCAACACTGAGCTTAAAACGCGTCTCCCTCGCCCACTCTCTTGACGCTCTCTTGCCAAATCCAGTTTTGATTCTTGGCCTGGCATAAAATCTCCGCGGCGCGCTCTTGGCCGCAACAGTTTCATCTGGGCTTTCGGCTCTGTTGCACGCGTCTCCCTGCTTCTTCTTTGGCCGTCTTTGCCCTCGCGGATTACTGTTAGCCAAAAGCGAAGAGCCAAAATCCAAAACAAGTTTCGGTTTGTGCGGTGCGCTCCTTGTGTACTTCGATTAGATTTCGTATTTTCCCAGCCCAGCTCGGTCAAAACATTAACAATTCATAGGTGTCATAGAGTGTGTGTCATTTATGAATGCGAAAATATGCGAGATCTTTAGCATATCACCTGGCCGATCTAATCAAAGTTGGTAGAAATTTTCAATGCCAAGCCTGCCTCGGATGCTAATTTCCAAATCTGTTGTTTTTGGGATCATTTCGGATCGGACTGCGCAAAAAGTTGGAAAATATATGGCGCTAATTTTTTGAGTTCATCAGAGCAGCCAGACTTAACTCAATTAGATTTTACTTAATTGGAGCTCATATACTACTTATGAGTGCTGATTTCGAAACTTAAAACTCGTTCAGCTACTTTGTCGTTCAAGTAGAACGTGTCAAGAGTCTGGAGAATCCAGCTCAAGGTTTTCCCCTTTCGTCACCTGACATGACAGCTCAATAGCATCTCTCAATCTCTGCAAGAATTGCATTAGTCGCGGCGATCCGTTGGATTCGAGGGTCAGCGATTTTGCGATGCTGCAAAATCTGCGAGTTCGCCTTCCGTTATGAGTTGCGAATGTCAAGGTGAAGGTTGGCCAGGTGATAAATAAAGTGATCGATAAGGCGAACTCGATGCAGTTCGCAGGGTTTCGAGTCTCTGTCTGTTTGCCTCATTAATAAATTGAAATTTTCCACCCATTTACCTCTGAATAGAGTGCCCTAAACCCTGAGATCGCCAATATTATAGCAAAAGCAAACTAATTGAAATAAACACCAGAATAATTTTAGTTTGAGGAGAGTCAACAACAATTGCAAAATGAGTAAGTAATTGTGAAGTGCTGCAACACTAAGGTTACTTAGTTCCCAGTGCGTTTAGAGAATAAAAAACCCGCATCTCTCGAGCTCAAAGTACAGAAGCTAGGTCTCGCAAATTGAATATTAATTGCTGCCCTTTCAGGAGTGCCCACCATGTTGTCGGACTTAGATCAGCTGCCCACGCTCCAGGTGGGCGACTACACGCTCCAGTTCGACCTGGGCGAGCCTACGGCCCAAGGCAAGGAGGTGGCCATCAAGGAGCTCCGCGAAACGCCCGAGCGCCAGAAGGAGGCCGCCAAGGAGCTGGCCCGGCTTTTAGAGGGTAAGCGATTATCTCTAATTGAGCTGTAAGCCTTGTGCGATATATAAATATTATTTTTAACATAAATAACACATGCGAATAATTTGTACTTCATTAATTATAATTAAATGTACTTGAGCTGCAGGTTATGAATTGATTTTTTGTGTTTAAAAAGTAACAATATTTCAGGAATCCCTACTTTTAATCACTCGTGACCTTTCAAGATTAAGCAATTATCAGTGATCGAGGCAATCTATTTTTAATTATACCATATATTAAAGGTGCATACACAGAGAGAATTATAGATCAGTCGAGAAGATAAAGTAACTCCATTTGAGGATTTCATTAGTGTTTTTAGCAATTTGTATACTTAATACTTTTAGAGATTAGTCGAGAAAATAAAAAAAAAATTAGAGGAATTTATTGCCCCTTTTTACTCTCTTAAAGTAATTTTTACTATTTCTGAATATAAAAGCTCTTATATAAAGGTTTTTTTTTCCCTATTGATTTATTCTTTGAACGTTTTCATTGTCACTATTTAAATTATTCTATAATAGTGCTAAAACTTGGATAGTTTTTTGTTTATTTATACTAAAGTTTATACTTTCTGGCTAGAAATATATTTGAATTTTAATAAGTAACGCAGAACTTTAGTTCAAAGAATTTAAAAGCTTAGCCATAACTAATTTTCTAGCTGATTAAAAGTACTTTGGAATGGAACTTTAACAGATAAAGATAACTACTAATGGGATATAACCTTCTATAAAACTTAAAGCGCTCATTAAATGTTGAAAATCTATTTGTAGACTCTAGCTATAAACTATAATTGAATACTACTACATTGACTCTCCGTGTCAGTAATCACAGAGTAAGGCTAAGAGAGGCACTCCCTCAATAGGATTGATTATGCAATCGTAGTCTGTAACTAAATCAATTTTCCTTTATAATTGCATCTACTGGATAATTGCTTAAGCACAGTCTCTTAATTGCTGATATTGCTAAAGATCCAATTGGTTATTCATTATTTTTGCTAACTTTGTTCCAGCGGAAACCGATTTGTTGTATCCCAAGGGAAACGAGGAGTGGCTGATCCGATACCTGCGCCCCTGCAAGTATTATCCAGAGAGTGCCCGCGACCTGGTAAGATTTTAATGATAGAAGTTCATAACAGATAATGACGTTAAATCCTATTTTTGAATCAGATCAAGCGCTACTATGCCTTCAAGGTGAAGCATTCGGATGTGTACAACAACCTGAAGCCGTCGGGGGAGGCCAACATCTTCAAGCACAATATACTCACCGTCTTTCCCAATCGGGATCAATGTGGGCGTCGCATCTTGGTTTTGGAATTGGGCAGTAAGTGTGAATAACCAGAAATAAATGTTATTATTGTTGATCTTTTAAGCAATTTGTCATATAATATATAATTTAAAAGCATCGAGTGACTAAATCCATTAAGAATCATTGACTAATCCGTTCTAATTTCCTATTTCAGAGCGCTGGAAGCACAAGCAGGTCACCCTGGATGAGGTGTTCAAGGGCGCCGTGCTCTTCCTGGAGGCGGCCATGCTGGAACCTGAGACCCAGATCTGCGGCGCCGTTGTGATCTTCGACATGGACGGCCTTAGCTTGCAGCAGACCTGGCAATTCACGCCGCCGTTCGCCAAGCGGATCGTGGACTGGCTGCAGGACTCTGTGCCGCTAAGGATCAAGGCCATTCACATTGTGAACCAGCCAAAGCTCTTCAACGTGGTGTTTGCGCTGTTTAAACCCTTCCTCAAGGAGAAGCTGCGCGGCAGAATCATCTTCCATGGCACCGATCGCGAGTCCCTGCACAAGTACATGTCGCCCAAGTGCCTGCCAGCCGCCTATGGCGGTATCCTTGAGTCCAACCGGATCGACAGCGACCAGTGGTACCAGCTGCTGCTCAAGTGCGAAGCCGAGTTCGATGCCATTAACTCGTACGGCTACAAGAAGAAGTGATCTATCTGTGTCCGCTCTAAAACTTTATGTAGATTCCGGCGGAAGCAAGTGATAATGAACTACCCAATAGTTTTTTATAACCCACATTATAGTTAAGCACTCGATCTGTTATACGCTTGTCCTGTTAGTGAATAGCGCCTAGAGTTTGCCTTAGTCTTAATCCGGGTCGAAGCCTCGATCGAATCCAGCAAAAGTGTTATACCCACATATTTTATTTAGTCCCGGGGTAAGCGTATTTATATCATGTTACTATTGTACATTTTAAACCAAAATTGTTAAAATATAAACCCACATGTTCGTGTAAAATAGCGTTCTCTCTGTTTAAAACACACCATATTTCAGGGTTGGAGAGCGACAAAGAAACCAATCTATCAGGGTGACGTATGTATATGTTTTGTGTATTTAACATAGTAATGAAAGGATAATACTTTTTTACTTGTATGTTGCGTTTATTTTCTATATTTTTTCAGTGTATTTCAGTATTCATATAATACCTTAAATCGTGGTATTCATTTATGTATAAACAGTGGGAAATTAGCAGTCAAAAATTGTCTTTTCCTATAAACGTGTGTGATGTTCGAGTTGAATATAATGCACAAAATGTTCTATTGTTTTTATATACTGAAACAATATCTGGTCATTATTCCTAAGGCACATCGAAAGGCTAATTAAAATGTTTACAATTTGTAGCTTACAATCAAAGCATTTTTATACCCTTGCAGAGGGTATTATAGTTTTGCCATGATGTTTGCAACGCAGTGAAGGAGTCATC
>JAEIIU010056457.1:235-19844 GCA_018874675.1 Drosophila baimaii
CAGTGGTGTCTATAAAACAATTAGACCGATCTGTGTTAAGACCTCGAGTTCGCTAACGCATTAACTTAAGTTTCTGCATTTAATTAAAGATTTTTAAAATACAGTTTACATTAATTCAAAGGTTCTTGTAATTTGTATCTAATATTTTTTTTTCTATATATATATTTTCTTTACCTAAGTATCTAACCTCTTTAGAGAATCCACTAAGCTGGCTTTATTGGATATCTAACACTGTTCCCTATCCTCAATTATTGATATTCCATCAATCTTCCAGCTAGTTTCAATCCAGATTCCGCTCCATCTGTGGTGTGGTGCACCTTCAATTAAGCTTACCTGTTTGTGATAACTAATTTTAGCCAGCAGTCGCCTGATTTTCACCACAATCAGAATACACTTTTAGCTTTAGTGGCTGGCTGGGTGGGGGTGAGGGGCTCTGTGGTTAACGCACGGCCATCGATCTACTGCAAAGCTCTGGTCACATAATAACATTGGGAGAGGAGTGTGTGTGTGTGTGTGTGTGTGTAGCTATGGGGTTAATATCTAAATTCCGCCTCAAGGCCTCACTCATTGCGGGCTAAAATCGAATGGAACTCCCTCTTAATTACTCGGAATCGCGCTTGTCAATCCCTGCCAGCCAGCTGAAAACCTTTTTGGCCAAAAATTGTCAGAGACAGAGACAGAGACGAGCGAGGCAACTAATTTATGCATGCAGAGGAGGAGTGCGAGTACTTGTATCTGTAGCTATGAGATACACTCGCTCGCCCTGGTACTCGTAGTGCTCTGCCGAGTTTATTTAATATGCGTGCGGCGTCAAAGTTTGTGATGATTATTTTGGCAGTGGGTAGTGGGTAGATGGATAGAGATGGGGGGCGTGGCAGACGGGCGCGACACGCCCCCAGTTCATGCATACAAAAATAACCAATATTGATTTGTCATGGCTCGGGCTTTTGAGCGTGGGCGTGGGAGTGTGCAGTGTGGGGTGTGTGGAGTGTATCCCTCAAATAAAGTATCTGCTGGTGAGGGAATTTTCCTCTTCGCTCCTTTGTGCTGTGGCCTTTCTTCATTTTTATTTTTACTTTATTTTTGTATATCTTTTTTTCATTCATTCCCTTTTGCGATTTTGCGACTTTGGTTTTAATGATTTTGGTTGCAGCTTTGGATGAGCACACAGAGAGACACCCCCAAGCCCCCGACATATGCAAACAATCCATGGCGAAAAAATCCTGCTCATCCTTTTTTAAGTCTGTCGCTGCATCTACTTATCTATGTCTGCCTTTGGATGTGTTCCAAAAAACTCATGAATGAGGGGATTTTAAATCGGGGGAAATATGGGTATTGATGGGAATGGTTTTTTAATAAATTATGGGGAATGTTGCTTATCAAAAATTGCACAATAATAAAAATAAAATAAGCAGGATATTTTAAAATAATTTAGCTAAGTTATAATTATATATTTGACTTCTTATTTGTGTTATTTATATTATTCTTAGCTTGGTTTTAATTATAATACCAATTTACACAAAGTTCCTAGCATTTCCCAAATGAACAAAATTAGCAGGAAAAACAAAAAGAAAATATGAAAACAAAGACGCAACCTTGTGAACTTAAAGTCTATATTTTCCCCTAAAAACTTTACCATTCCTGGAACATCTTTTGTGGAAAACGTAAGGCCGTTTATTAAATTGTTTTGTTTGCCAACTCTTGTTGAGATTTCATTTTTTGACGTTGGCCAAAAGCCTCTGCCAGACAGAGCCTCCTCCTTCTGCTCCTCCTCCCACTCCTCCCTCCCTTTACTCATGTGCTTGTCTGGGTTGCATTATGATGTTGATTATGCAGATTATTATTATCGGCCAGAACACATAGGCTTCGAGTCTGAGCTTTGGTTCATCATCATCATCATCATCATCGTTGCATGATTCATAGTTGGCCGTCTGTCTATCTGCATGCTTCATTGGTCCGAGCCAAAACTCTGAGCTCTGAGCGGCTTATGCACGCTTCATGGGCCAAAGTTTTCGGCTCTGTAATAGAGCTCCAGCCGGAATGCATTCAGTGAACAATTGAAATTTATAATTAGTAGCAGCCGCACACGCACAAAACACTCTTGGCACACGAACTCAATGCCAGGGCATATACACACAACAATCACGCACACTCTCAGTCGGGGGAATATGATTAATACTTCCCGAAGTTATTTGTTATTAGATTACACCTAGCCGGGTTGCACGGGGAGAAAAGAAGTTGGCAATGTGGGTTATCATTGCGGGAAAAAGATTTTATTTGTAGAATAACTAGGGAGTGCATCTATAATTCCCAAGTACGAATTTGGCGATACCTTTTTATATAAATAGGCAAACAATTTTCTACCATTAGTCTAAAAATGTAATAATAAAATAAATATCTAAGAAAGTAATTAAGGAAACCCACTTTCTCTTCACTTTAGATCCTGATTAAGATCTTTTTGCTAAAAATACAATAAAAACCCAAGAGTATACACAATTTTCCCCATTAAAAGTACCTTAATTGCTATACACCCTTTAAGAATATTCTGAATTGACAACTTTTCTTAAACTTTCTCATACATATTTTCTCTTTGTGTATATTTTTGGGATCGTTTCGGGGCTGCATTGTACTCGGATGCTGTGCTCCATTGTCTGCTGGCTGGCATTGTCTGGCCCCGGCTTTGTTTTCATCGCCTACGTTCGCCTCTGATAAGAGTCTCTTCCCGCCTTTTTGGTGGGCCATTGAGTAGTGGGGGTGGAGGAGGTCGTCGAAACTTCAAATTGAAAACTTTAATTAGAATTATTGTTATTGTTGTTGGCGCGAGAGTACTGCTGCTCCTGCTGCTGCTCCTGCTGGATGCCATTGTCAATGCCGAAGAAGCTTCTACTTTTTCCTTTGGTTTTAAGTGCCCAGACCAAGAGAACTTACCTTTTTCGTCTGAAGGGAGGTAAAGGAAAGGTCCTGCAAAAGTTGACGCAAAAGTTTGCCGCAGGAACTTGACGCGTGTTCAACATACTTGAGCGCCTTTCCTTCTGGGGGTTTGCTCGGCGGGGAAAGGTGGTGGACGACGGTATGGCCTGGCCAAGTGCAGTTTTAATATGTTGAAAGTTTTGTTCGGAAATCAGTTAGCCGCTTAGTTTTCCACCCCATTTGGGGAATGTCTGGCACGCGGCGAGTACAACCCCTCGATTGGAACTCAAAGCGCTTTTATCAATCATGCAATTTAGAAATATATATATATATATATATAGCGTATGTATATATATTCCTCGTATAGCGCGACTCAACTAGGTACTTCCTGCTTAATTGTCAATTAGTGGGCACACACATATTTTGTAAATGTTTTTCAAACTCAATCAGCCGCAACGAATCGATCCGAATGGGAGCCACCAATCAATCTATTTCGCATTGTATTTTTATTGTTGTAAAAATAATGGGAGAGAGGGAATTCCAAGTAGGGGCACTGGCACCAACCATTAATTAGTTTAGCCGCAAATTAGTGGAACATTTTCCGCACATATATAGCATGGCGGCAACCTCCGGGTCAATATATTCTATTTAATTATATACATTTTTATATTTTTTTTGTTGTTATTTTGCTAGCTATAGCCCAAGCTTTGTAATTATTAAAAATGAATTTCAATCTAATGTTTAATGAGATGGTTTTCGGCCTGTCCATTGCGGCTGCCTGTCGATTCTTCTCGCGCTACGAAATACAAACTGAATTGTGGTTGTGGCCTTATTTATTATTGGATTTTCTAACAAATTGCTTTATGGGCGAAACAAAATCACTTAGCGTGTGATTTTTGCGGTGCAAAATGTTTGCCAACCAGTGTTACAGCACAAGATTTTGCTACAAGAAATTAGTGAAGGGTTTTTCAAACATAAAAACAAAAATAAATTAAAGTGGAAAAAATAAGATAATACGCTTTATTTAATTTATTTATGAAAAATTGATGCTTTATATACGAGTAGAACCCCATCGATTCTTTCAATCAGTTCCAGATAATATAAATATCGCCTCCCCAATCAATCAATGTCATGTCAGCCCACTTTGATTGTCCAAACACTTGGTTAAATAAGCATATATAAAGCGAACAATGAACTCAGTCAAATGTCAAACAATTACAGTGCTCGCAGAGATAAAAAGTCTACCAATTTATGTGGAACACACACACATCTCATTTGGTACACGATCGAGTGTCGATCATTTATCAATATTCCATTGGGCCTAAAGAGCAATTTGACCTCATGCCACACACTCATTTGCTGTTGCCCCAAAAAGTGTGTGTACATAAATTGAGAAAAAAACCTCCAAATTGTACGCATTTCGCCATATTGTTCTAATTGCAGCCATTTGTTAGACTTTAAGGCCTCCGAATAAAGAACCGAAGAGCCGAGACTCGGCGATGAATTAAGTGAAATGCGTGTCGTTATTTTGAAATCAGCTGCGGCCCCCTAATTGATATTAAATAACTCAAATACACACGCACACACACACGACAACCTGTTACGCAAACGTCCACTTAGGTATATATATGTGGAAATGTATATTTTAATAAATGCAAAGCCATAAATAAACTGCCGCCCAGGTTGGTTGAAAGGGAAAAAAAAGAAACAGAAACACCCCGCACAGAAATTAATAAAGAACCCAAACACACAAAGGCGAGAAAAAAATAAGCGAAATACCCAAATAACAATTTCTCAAATTTCCGAAAAACTGAAAACAAAGAAATCCACACTAAACGTTTATCATACACACAGACAAAATAAAAAACTTGCCATATTTTATGCATTATTTACGCATTTTACTACCAAAGCCTCCGCGCGTCCGATGGCACCGTGACTAATTAAGCAATTTTTAAGCCAAATCAGAGTCCGATTCGCGCTCTGCCATCAAGACTTTACTAATTATTTATGGTCTTAATGATAAGTTTTTGTTCGGCTTTTGTTTGGGCTTTTTAAGTATTTTTTACTGTCTGAGCTTCATCGTTTGGGATTTACACTTTCCTGTGCATACGAATTGCTTTGCAGTATATTATTTTACGATTTATGGCTCTTTTTCTGGTCATTAAAAGTCATAAAGCCCAGGGAACTGCATCAGATATTATTCATGTCTTTGATTAAAATTATAGTATTAGCCGCAAAGCTTTCCCATTAGAGGTTTTCAAATAAAAAAATAGTTATAGTTATTCCAATGTGATTAAGAAAATTGCTAAATTAACTTTAGTTTTATGAGACCTCTGTGTCTATCTTTACTTTGGATCTTGTTCTTGCCATAGGGTATAGCCTGACTTCGACTTTAAGCTCCATCTCTCTCGACTACTTCAGGTTTATTTCATAAGTTTTAGTGCCTTCATTAAACCATTTTTACAGCCTTGTGACTTGACTTTTGTTTTAGTCTAGCATCATCTTCTTCCTCTGCCCCCTTTTTTTTTTTCGTTTTTTAATTCTCTCCGTTGATTGCCTGCTGCTCTCTGGTCTTCATTGATTCCCTGGGCCCGATTCGTTTTCGTTATTGCCATCTATAAGTGCGTAATTTACTTAAGCTGCTTTCGGCTTAATATGCGCATTTTAATAGATTTGTTCCACTATCGTCAAGGCAATAAATTAATAAAACGCTCAGCCCGGCCCTGCAGTGAACCTGCCTTTTCTCCTTACCTTTCCACTCCTTTCGCTTCCTTTTCCCTCGACTTTTTCCCTATCCGAATGCATTCTGCACTTGACTTGGGTATGGGTTTTTACACTGGGAAAATCGTGATATTCATGGGTTAAGCCTACAATAGTCTGATAGTTGTTTAATTAATAAACTAACTATACTAATAATCGGTACTATCATCAAAAAATTTTAACTATCTTAAAAAGATGATCCACAGATAAAACCTGAAGTGTGTTCTGAAAAACAACTTGGGAATCATAAGCACAATTACACGAAAATCTTAGACCAAAATGTTCTTATAAACCCTAAAGTATGCCCTAGAAACACTTGGGAATCGTAAACACGATTGCACGAAAAACTGCGAAAGGATAGATCTTATAAAGCTTAATGCATGGCCGGAAAAACAACTTGGGAATCATAAGCTAAATTACTCAAAATACTGCGATGAAGCAGTTCTTATAGATTGAACTTTAACTTGTTACAATTAATGTATTAATAATTTATTTGTAGTGGCAATTCACTTATAGGACATTTATTTTAATTCTAGCCCTAATGTAGTAATTTACTCCAAGTGTAGAATTTATACCTGTGAGCTGGAAACCGGGGCCTGAAAGCTTTTCAGCTGCGGCTGAGTGCCTCTAAGATGCACCTAATGATAACGGCGGCACAGACACCGACTATGGGCTGGTGGTGGTTGTGGATGTGGATGGGCTTGGAGCCCGGTTTTAGGGGCTGGCTATGGCATAGAGATGCAGCTAGTAGATGCAGCTCGATTAAGCTGCTTACCTATTGCAGGGGCGTTGCATTTTGGGTGTAGCTGCCGCATCAGCGCGAGGTCGCCACAGCTGACAGCTCAATGGCCCCAGCTCGCTGTCGGTGTGTGTGGGTAGAGTTTGTTTTGTGTCAGTTTACAGTTGGCTCCATTCATAATTATCAACCTGGCTGGTGGCCGCCTCACCTTTTCCAGCTGGAGAGCTGAGAGAACGCTAAAGGGGATACACCCGGTGCAAGAGGCGGACGGCATTGCTGCGCTTTTTCACGCTTTGGCGGCTCATTAAAAGAACCGCAACTGACATTGCCTTTTGTCCCGAAAACTTGCACTATAGCAGCATTGGTCACACCTCTTTTTGCACAGGGAGAAATGGGGTAAGAAAACTGGAATGAAAGTATTTTGAATGAGATTTTAATTACGAATTTTTAAGGATTTTATTATATGATGGATTATTCTCCGATTTTATAAGTTAAGAAATCTATTTATTAACCAAAAGTGTACCTTAAAAACCTCTAAAGAAACTTAGATCATACTTAACCCCAGAAAATCCCTTTAATTATTTCTACACCCTCCCTTTGTAAACAATTAGTAGGCAGCCCAACTTAAGGAATTTTTATTTCCGTGCAGCGATGTCAGTGGGCGTGTTAGAGATGGTGTGCCATCATGTGCAGCAGAAGAGTTGCCAGAGATGTGCCTTGGCAGCCAGCCCCCCTTTTCGGTTATAAATTATGTTTTGCCTTGCACAAGATTGATAGTTCTCCCATAGGCTCAATGGGCATCTCTCTCTATCTCTCCGGCTCTGACTCTGGCCAAATGCCGTTAGCCCGGCCCAGGCTATATGGCAAGCAATATGGCAATATGCATATTCGCCGATGTCATTCCCGTGACCCAGTTTCACAGGGATCGGAGCGGAGCGGAGTGAGTGAGCTGGGCGGCGCCTTTAATTAGCATATGCCAAAGCAGGTGCGCGGAATGTGCGAAGCGCGATAATTTGTGGATGGGCTTTGCCATTTGAATAATGCCCCTTAACTAAGGCAATATTTCGGGGTAACGAGAAGCCATAATGGGAGGAGTTTGGCCAGCCAGCACAGAGAGAATTGCAAATTGACCTGGTCATTATATGATTTGGGTTTAATGGGTATCCGCAATTACAAGGGAATCGGGATAAGGGTTGGCTTTAAAATGGGGGTAAAATAGAGTTTATTTTAAGGCATTAAGTTAGAGAGAGGAAGTTGGCAATGTTTTCTAGTTCTTTATAACTCTCTCTTTTGCACAATAGGTTAAAGCCAACAGCAACAACAGGACTGTGCAGCGAAAGAGAGGATTTTGTAGCTAAGCACTCTGAGAGAGCTTTGCATTTGGTCTCTCCGAATAGGGTTAAGCGTAATCCCAACAGCAGCAATACAACCGACACAACTGCAAGAGAAATACTCTGTTAAGTTCGTACTCTCTGCAAGGGAAATTAAAGTTAAACCTCTATAACTCTCCTAGGAATAAATTCTCTTTAGTTCCTAGACCCCAAACTAGCACCTTAATAGCTTCTTTCTTGCCTGCTCCTACGTAAACCATTCTAGCTAGGCTAGGTAACCCAATGGAAATCTTAACCAATTTCTCTCTTTTATCCAAAACAAGATTTCAAAGGAATTTTTAGACAGGGTTCCCCCTCAAGAAATGGCACTGCATCAACAAGTAACAAAAGTATGCAGCAATTTGAGTTTGGCTTCTCTGCATAACACAGAGAAATCCCCTCTGGCATTCGTAGGGCCCCGTGGGCACAACACACACACACTCGAGAACCGTTCTAATCCCTTTTGCCATGCATCAACCTCGGCAGAAAGGGGTTAAATCCAATTCGGTTCAGCTTTTCGGTGGCCTCTCCATCTCTACCTACCTCTCTCTGGTAACAACAACAATGGATTGAAGAATAAGCCTCGGGTCAGCCAGTAAATACAAAAAAAAAAAAAAAAAATACAAGAAAAAAAGAGCGTAGAATGCAAGGAAACCCTAGGAAATGGGCTGGGATTTTTCAGCTTTTCAGTGCAAGCACTTCAATTTCAATGTAATCTCTTTAAAGGTGAAACTACAAGCGGACAAGCCAACAAATAGGTTGAAACTTAAATGAATTTCAATTTCGATTTCGATTTCGGATCCGAGAGGGAGTGGAGTGGAGTGGAGTGGAGTGGAGTGCACAAATAAATCCAGTTTTAGAGATGCCGATGCCGCTACACTTTATTTGATTTCATTACTCGGTCGCTTTTGCCTCTCCGTTTCATTTCATTTTATTACTTTTCATGTATGGACAATCAAACATTGATGTCAGAATTTAATATGCTGTATAAATCGTTTTGAGCCATTGACACATTCATGCGTTCGTTCGTTCAGTCGCTCGTCGCATATATACTCGTATTCGTAGAATCAACAAACCAAAGTTGTCTCCATGGAATGTATGTAACTCCTCCTGCAACCTCTCTCTCTGCTGTATTTGTAGGGAAAAAATATTTATATTTACAAGCAACTCTCTCATATATATATGGTTGGCATCGGCAGCAGCGGCATCACTTATATACATTTGTTCGTTATATTTTTTATTTCTTTGTTTTGGGAATATAAAAAAAAAGGAGGGAATATGAGGGGCGCGGCGGGCAACGATAGGAGAATTTTTCACTCTTATTGCTTTTCGAAGCTTTTTCTCCATGGTTCACATTTCATTTATTTTCACTGTGTGCACTTCACAACTTAATACACTTTATTATTGAAAATATTTTTTATTACAAGTGTGGGTCTGCTGGGCTCTGATCGTTGAGAGGGCTTCCTGGAATTTTTTATATATTTTGTTTTCTTCTTTTCTCCATTTTTTGGTGGCCCTGACACGCAGCTCTCATAGTTGTTTGGGGCATTGATTTGCTGCACTCGTTTCCACGAAATACAAATATAAATACAAACCCAAACACTCTTTTTTTTTTTTTCTTTTTACATGAATACACCGAACAGTACCCACCCGCATCCCTCCCCCATAATATTTTGTATATATTTTTTACAAGGCTCCCTCCCTCCCTCTCTCTGATTTTGATATTCATGTTGCATGTTGCTGACTTTTGAAGTTTTTTTTCGGCAATTGGAACTTTTTCCTCTGCCCCAAGTGGGTGGAGAGCGAATAAAATACAACAGCAAAGTACGAAAAAAAAAAAACAATTTGAATAGCTCTCTTTGCATTGTTTACTTTAATTTACATTTTATTTTTTCATTTCGTTTCGTTTTTGGTCGTATGCAAATTCCCTCCCTGTCGCGGCGACAGAGCTTCTTTAATGAACTAATTTTGCGGCAGAGCTGAGGCTGCCACCGATCTCGTCCGATTATTTATGTATTTCTCGCTTACACTCGCCTCGCTGAATTCAATTAGGCGTGTGCCGCCGCCTCCTCTCCCCTGCCTTATGTTTATTTATGCCCCAGACTGCTGCTGCTGCTGCCTCATTTGCAAAAGTTTCCAAAAGAAAAGATTCTGTATGTGTCAGTTTGATAAATGATATCAATTTCTTATAGGCCCCCAAACGCACACCACACACACACACACCACTCACACACTCCTTCTTTGGTAGGCTTCAAAAGTTTGTTTTAGAATGTGTTTCTCTGTTTCTGTTTCTGTTTTCACTTGGCCCGACTCTCGTCCTCGTCCACTTTTGCCAATTTGACACTTTTAGCGATGCGCGTGTGCCGTGGCACTTGAATTTCAAATGTATCTCAAGGTCTCTGACAGTTGAGTGCATGAATTTTTAATACCGAATGAGGCAATCTCTTAGGGCACACCGTTCTCCGTTCTCTCCAATATATGCTAATCGCCCGAGAGAGTTGTATTCCGGAGTTGAATGGAGCGGATAACTTTTTGCAAAGATTTGCCTAAGTAAATTATACGAAATGCGGTGGGATAAGCTACTCCGGGAACAGGTTGATAGGCCTGGATATATGTCAAATGGGATAATGAATAAAATTGATAAGTAATTAACTCGATTTTGGAAGTCTTAAGAGGGAAAGATATATGCATTATTCAGGCATAATTATTTTAAAAGCTATTTTGGGCTAAAGTCTTGCTTAATATTTTCTAAAATATACAATACTTTCTGTAATATATAAAACCCCTTTATATATTTATTTTTCCCACAAAAGCAACAGGTTTTTAATGGAGTTTCTCCAAAAGTTTCGAAAAAATCAATAACCTATCTTGCTCTTTTTTGGCAGAAATCAATTTGTCGTGGAAATGCTTTCAAAACTACGAGCAGTGGTCATAAATTATGTCAGAAATGGTTTGACTTGACTCTCTTTTCCAATAAAAAACAAAAACCAAAATATCTCTGCAATAATTTAAAATGCCAACGAACATTCATAACGAGCATACAATTAACACAAATTCCCCCCTCATTCGGCGGCTGGCCGGCAGCTATTAGCCCAGAAAAACACACATCGGAATGAACGCGCACACACAACACATTAGCCGAGAAATAGCCTCAGCCTCAGCCTCAGACGGCGAGATACAGATACATTTAAGAGACCCACCAAGTAGCCAGATACAAGATACAAACGGCGACAGACGGACGACAAAAACGGCCGCGAGGCAAACGGTTCCCTAGATCCCATGTAAATGACATGGAGAAAAAATTATAGAAAAGGGAGGAGGTGCACTCTAAATAAATTTTTAATTTATAAGAAATTATTTTAAGGTTTTTATTTTAATTTTAATACATTTTTCTTAAGTTAGAAATAAAGATTAAGACATATTTTTGGTGTTTAGAGTGGAAATTGGTCTAGAGTTTATTTACATTTATTAAGATCTTTATTTCATATTAATTTTATAAATATTTCCAGACATCTAAGGTCGATTTTTACAAGTCTCTTCAATATATTAGGCCCTTTTTCCCAGTGTAGCGGACTGGAAAAACTTTCGGCTACTAATCTATAATGCTGTCAGCCATTAAACAACTGAAAAACCAAATTTGTAACTCATTAAACAAAGGGCACAGAGAAGGGACCAAAAAATATATAAAAAAGAAAAGTAAAATGAAACGAAACTAGCCAAAGTGAATGACTGATAAATGCCACTCGAGCCGACTCGCCTGGTCGCCGGCTGTCTCATTTGGACTGCCAAATAATATTTAATTATAAACAAATAAACGAGGGAGAGCGGCGTAGCCAGAGCCCCGGGGTTAGACACGTCTCGTAAAAGGTGCCGAGTGATTAATTATTATGTCAGGGAATTAAATCAAATATTTGAGTTGACACAGCGAGTGAACGTTCCTAAAAACGGAACGACGATGCAAGTCTTATCTGTCTGTTCGAAATCACGAAATGCAAATAAAAATGACTTTAAGGAAAGCGAGGAAAAAAGAGGAGGGCGAAAATGCCATAATAATTTCTTTCTTTCTCTCTGGTGCTGTCGCGCGCGGCATGAAAAATTGAAAAGCCAACACAGGCCGCCGCGGCCAAAGATAACATAATCCCATAGCCCGAAACCGTGAGGAACCTTCCTGCTGTTCCATCTCTTTCTTTTATTTTCCAGTAGGATTTCGGTTTTGGTTTTGGTTTTGTTTTTATTTCGAGTCGAAGACGCAGGCGAAGACGGACAAAGAAAGAGGGAAACATTAGCATATATCAATGCCAAATGCAAATAAATCATCAATAACATTTCTCTGCCACTTATGCACCACTTACAGATACTTACCGCCGGAGGATGAAGCGATACGGCCGATACGAAGATACCTGAACTCCGCTGCTGCTGCTGCTGCTGCTGCTGCAGCTGTGATGCGGCATGCATTTTCCCTCGAGTAAAATCCCCTTTTGGAACAAAAAGAAAACTGAATAAACGCCAACGCGCCGCCGCTCGTCTGTCTAACTAAGGCGCCTTGCATAAATTTACGCCGGAGGATAAGCCGGAGAAGAAAAAAAAAAAGGGGAAGGAGCAGCCCAACGACGAGAGAAATGGAAAGGCAAACATAAAGCAATTTTATGCGTTTTTAAAATGCGGCAATTGACTGAAACAACACACTGGAAAATTCGAGCGAACCGCATGTGAGCACGTTTCGCTCTTCCGAAGGGTAAATCAAATACGAGAAGAGGGACGCAGGACAGGACGACGCCAAGTGCGAGGAATCCACGACTCAACCTCTATCCCATATCTCAGCCGCTGATAAGCAATATAACGCAAATGCTTGATGGTTTGTTGACGACCAACAAAAAGTTCTTGAGCGTGTGTAAACATTGGCTGGCTGCTTGGCTGGCTGGCTGGCTGGCTGGCTGGTTGGCAATAGCTGAAAACTGAGCAAGGACAGCGAAGGATCTGGCAAGCAGCAGCAACGGCAGTTACAAATTGTAGCCACAGCTGTGCGTGTGTGGCTGCTCTCTAAACCATTTATAAATGTAACAAAAAGCAGTAACAAAAAGCAAGAAAAACAGTGAAAAGCCCTTGGCACAAGTGCAATGCATAAATATAAACACACAAAGAGAGATACACAGAGAGACTGAAGATGGGCGAATATAAAGCCAAGCAAAAGGTGTTATGTGAATAAACCGAAAAAAAAAATACAAAACGGAGAAAAACTCAAGCGGTCATAAATCGATAATTTAAAGCAATGAAAGAGCGATAAACACAGGCAAGGACTTCTCCATAAAAAAAACCACGCTAAAGGAATAAGGCCGTCGCGGTTAAGTGCTAAAAGTGCAATTTCAGCAATTGTATCTGCGAGATACATTAGCCAGCTATTCAGGGGTGTGTGTGCGCGATACTCGTTTAATGACAATTTGACACAGGCAAAATACATGAAATTGAGCAATTTATATGCCAAATGTGTAATTTGATGTTCGTTCCGGGCCGAGATACGTTTTGTAGCTGAGCCCCAGCGAGAGCAGATGTTGGTTAAGCAGAGGACCAAAGAACTTTAATTGCAGCCAGTTGGTGGAGAGTCTGTGTGTGTGTGTGTGTGTGTTGCAACATTGAGATACAATGCGTAGTCATGAGATACTTTTCTGCGTGTGTGTGTGTGAGTGTTGTGTTTGTGCAATAAACTAGCAAAGAACATTAATTGCAACTGTTACTAACTGATGCCAGATGGTTATTTGTATCTGTGAGACGCATCTGAGAGGTGCAGTTTTATAAAATAAATAAAAGAAACAAAGCTTTTATTCATGAAATGCTTTTGTATCTTGGTTATTCATATAAAAAGACTTGAACTATCCGAGTGTATCTTGTGTATCTGTGTAAATTGTGGAATTACAACTGCAAAATAAATATAAAAACTATTTTTGAAATCAATGCTATCCGGGGAATGAATTTGTATTAATTCAATTTGTTAAAATAAATATAAAGGTATCCCTAAAGTGCATAGCATCAACAAAAAACTCGCCGCGTTATGATGCTTATTTATTAAATCAACTAAATAACAAAATAAGTGAGATACAGTGAACAAAAACTACACAAAACCATAATAAAAGTGCGAAAAATATTTGCAACTGTGATACGTATAAAAAGCCAACAATACTGAACAAAAACAAAACACCATAAAAACACCTTTGGATAAATATTTCTTTTCCCTTTTTTTTTTTTGTGTTGCCCAACGCCACAAATGCAATTTAACCAAAAAGCCAATTCATTACTTTACCCCAAAATCCCCGTAACTCCTTTACAGAGCATCATCCACAATTAGCGCCATCGGAGCCGAGGAGCCAAGTAGCAACCAATGGAACATGTTGATGCCGGTGCGGGAGTACAACAAGCACATAGCCAAAATACCAAATTGCAAGATGAGGCAGCGGCCAGTGCTTAGAGCAGCGTTCGTCTGGATGTGCATGCTTCCGCTCCTGGTGCTGGTGCTGCTGCTCGACGTCGCCCAGGCTCTGGATCCGGCGGCCAGTAGTGGAGCCGGGAATGCAGGAACCTCAGGAGGAGGAGGAGGAGGAGGAGGAGGTGGTGCCGCTTCTGCTGCCGGCGGAAATGGCGGTGCAAGTGGAGGCAGCCTGAGCAGTGGACCTCCCACACTCATTGCCAATCTCACGGAACAGGGCAGTCCCGGTGTGTATAATTCGACAATGGGTTACAATGCTAATTACATGTATATAAAATATACATATACATATATATGGCGTTTATGTGGCTGTTTAGCTGACCTTAGTGCCTTTTAGTCCCCCCAAAACGAAAGCGACGCCGCCATTTTGGCATTTGGAAGCAGGTTTATGCGAGGAACATTTGGCGAAATTAAATATTGATTAAAATTCAAAATTTAACAAAAATAGAGTGACCAAAGATGTCGAAATTGTCGATACGGCAACGCCTATTTTGTTGTTTATGTGAATACGCCTTTGATACGACCATAGAAGCCAATTTTGACTTCATAAAATCGTAAAAATTATTAAAGATTGACGCTTTAGCTTCAAATTATTGCCAAATATAAAAGGAAATTGATATACAATTAGTGTGACCAAGGTTCTACGAATTTATCAATGTGGCAACCTTTTCCTTTGTATTTTTTACAAAATCCGGTCACACTTGCTTTGGCAAATTTCACAGGCAAGTGTAAACACGAAATGTGTTTGTGCGCCAATGTTTGTGTGTGTTTCCTTGTGCGCATTTCCGGTTTCCGCTTCCGCTCGCTCGCCAAGCCCAAGCGTGCAGGAGAGCGAGCGGGTGGCAAAAACTATTAGCCACTTGGCGCTAAATAACCACGCCCACGGCCCACTTGCCATAGCCACAGCCACCCATTCGACCCTGCCGCTGAAGCAAAACACTAAGCATCAATTAACCCAATTTTCAGAATCCATTTTCACCTGCAGTTACGACGGCAGGAGCTTTGGCTTTTTCACAGTATTTTTCTAGCTGCGTGTTCACAGCTCCACGCGAACATATACATACTACCGATGTATATATGCATGGTTTCCTTTTTTTTTTCTACAGAGTTTTTCCTTTTCCCTTTACTTTTGCACAAGCAAATGCCCAAGTGACGGTGTCGAAACCAAGTTCCAACTCCCAAAATCCCCAGCCGCCCACCTAATCCTATCGCATAATGCTGGCCACTTCTGTCCAGACTTTTGTTCCCTTCTTTTCCCCCCCATTTTTTTCGCAGGCGTTGGCTCGATTGTTGTAGTTTGGTTTGGTTTTGGATCTGGATCTGGATCTGGATCTGGGGAGGTCGTCGCTGGAGTGGAAGCTGAAATAATAATTAATCCATTGATTTTCAATTGTTTTCAGCTTTAATAATTCACATTAATAAATATGCATTCTTTCGCAGCATTTAACAATGAATATTTCAACAAACATAACCTTTTTTCCAGTCAATGTAGGTTGTTTTTTTGTTTTGTTTTTTTTTTTTTTTGTATATTTGCGTAATAGTTGCCTTTTTGGTGTGGATCCAATTACAAATTGATGAGCAGGTAATGAATGTAACAAACAAAGGAGAAAAAACCAATAATTTTAATTTGGAAATGCCACTTCTGTTGCCAACTTTGATTTGCATGTAATGTCATAAATAATTCATTTGAACGAATTCAACATTTATACATAATTCCATCTGCGTCGTTTTGTTCTAGCTGTCGCTATTAATCAAATTATACGTAAACTACGTGCATTTTTAACGGTCTGGTTTTCTCTCTTCATTCCTTTTTTTTTTTTTTTGTCATAACCTTTATGCAGCCGCCTGGAAATTTGGTGTGACAGAGCAGAGAGCAGAGAGCAGCGTCATAAACTACTGCAGAATGCGGGTGGCCATAAGAACTGACGCTTGATTGATTCTCCCAGCCACGAGGAACACCTGGAACGCGCAATGCCAGATGTCGGGGATAATAAATTTTGGTGACAACACTTGGGAGATACATTGTGTATTGCTGGATGTTGGAATCGTTGAAGAATGCTGTTTACTGATAGTTTGAATTGCATTTTGTATTTACTTAGGATAAACTAAAACTAAAATATGAGTAATAAATACATATTTTAACCAGTCTCATTGGCTTTTTAGTTACCTCTTTTAAAAACGTATCGTATTTTATATGAGATCGGGAAATCTTTGCTTCAAAAAGAATAAAGGCATATGTAGCTCCATAAGAATCATCCATGTATTTGAATTAAGTTTGTATAAAATGTAAAAATACAATAAGTGCGTCCTTAGGTTTCTGAATTTATCAATTAGCGTTGCCACATTGATAAATGTACAAAACCATGGTCACTCTTTTTGTATTTAGCTTCTTCCTTTGTAATTTTGTTATTTCGGTCACATTACTTTTACAGAATTTCTGTATTTAAAACTAGTAAAATGCTTAGCTACTGATTTATACTTTAATAAACAAATGTTTACAAATTAATTATAAGATATAAACAAGACTGTGATATCCTTTACCCTAATAAGAACCCACCAACTTTGTTAACTAACCTTAAGATCTTACAAATAAAACCAAACTAATTTATATACAAAAAAAAGTACCATGAAATGTCTTGATGGTGTGTCATCCTTTTTTTGGTTTCATTTTCATGTTGAACTGTCGATCAGGCAAAACT
The DNA here is from genome assembly GCA_018874675.1 of Drosophila baimaii. Taxonomy (NCBI): domain Eukaryota; kingdom Metazoa; phylum Arthropoda; class Insecta; order Diptera; family Drosophilidae; genus Drosophila; species Drosophila baimaii. The sequence goes on from JAEIIU010056457.1 coordinate 17,192, forward strand.
CCTCGGCAGGGGGGCATCGGGACGCAGGAAGTTGTCTTAACCTGTCCATAAAGATGGCACTCCTCGGCCTACACGATTGCCGTTAAGAACTGGTTTTAATCTGAGACTCTTCTACCTCCTGTACCTCTTGTACCTCTTGTGGTTCTTGCGGTGCGCCGTGAGATACGTACTTTATGCATTTTCTGACTGCATCTTGATAGGCCGCACCGGCGGAGACGACGCGACGGGGCCCAGGCCAAAAAGATTGACTCCGGGCCGAGTGTTGATAAGGCCCCGCACAAACGGCCGATAAAGTCAATCAATCAGCTGGGAGACAGCCGCGGCTCAAAGCGGACTTAATTATCTGTTTTAGATAAAGCCAAGGCCAAAAATAGCCACGGTTAGTAGTGATGTTATGTTAAATATCCAACAAAAGCGGCCATTTAATATGCCAATTGTGTGGCGAACAATGCCCCATACTTGGTATATGTATGGCCGATGTCCATATTTAGGTAGCTTTTAGAGATGCTCGAACAAGACTTTGAATGGCTTTTATTATTATATTAAACAAGCGATTTGGACAGCTTTTTGGAAGGAGCCACCTACGTAGAGGTGAAGATCTATGGGAAATACCTGAAATTCATTCAAAAGAAAATATGAATTGATTTTTGTATTGATTTAATGGTGAGTTGGCTTTGTAACATAGACAATGATATGGGGTTTGTATGAGATATAAGTAAGAACTACTAATTTTATTGTTTATTTTGACACCCTATTTTGTTAAGAATGATATATTTTAGGTATATATTTTGTTATGTATTTATTAAGGCTAAGAACACTTGCTAATCTAACTAAAAATTAAGGAATTATTCAATTTAAACACTTTTAAGTAGTCCTGATAAGCTAATAAATATTATTTCTATTCTACAACACATTAACTATCACAATTCTACATCTTTCTTACTAGAAATATCTTTCTTTAAATCTCCAAGCCTTCGATAATGGATCCAAAGTTCCACAAAAACCAATATTTACTTAATTCCCCCACTAGACAAGAGTGGAAATCACAATCTTCGCACATAGTTTGTGAAAGAATTTTTCCTTAAATTTCATTTTGTTAAATTGCCTCTAAAATTATGTGCCGAACAATTTGCCAATCCAATTCTCCCAGCCCTAACCTAGAGCAACCCGAGAGGAAAACTTGTCGATTGCCAGGCGGCGGCAGCGGCCCCTGGTCGAGGCGAGGCGATGCGAAATAAAACTTTCACATAATGGCTTCGAAAGTTCCACACTTTGGTGCAGAATTGAACTCACCTTTTTGTGCTTTTGGGCCTGGCCCACACCGAAACTTGTTCTTTCCGCTCGTTCGTTGGTTCTTTGGCCCGCTCGCTCGTCTGCCAAACAAATAGTTGGCCATAAGAAGTTGTTCAAATATTTATTTACTTTTTCAAGTTGCGAACATATTTCTTTTTATTTTTACCCCGAGTGTGTGTGGTGTGTGTGTGTGTGTAGTGTGTGTTTGCCTGGTTTGGTCCAATGTTTATGTATAATTCCCTGGGCCAAGTTACCGGCAGCTGCTGCCACTTTTTGCACTGCTTCTCCTTCTGGCCAAAAAAAAAAACTAATAACAAATCTTTTCATTAGTTGCGTTAGACAAGTTAGTTAAAAAGTGCACTTTACGCAAACAAATGCGTGTCTATAAAAAGAAAATTCAACTAAGAGCAGGGAACAAAAACGAAATAAGAATTGAATAGACCAGGTGGGGCGGGGGAAGAAAAAATCAGCTAAGCCAATAACCAGAAGAAGTGGAGGAAAGTGCGAAGTTGGCCGCACGAAAGGTGCAAAAGTTTTGCGGAGCTACTGAGCATAATGAAAGCATAACATTTAGTTAGCACTTGTGTATTTGCTATATAAACTTAGGCCCCCCGCCGCCGCCGCCGCCCCTCCACAACCTCAGCTGCTTGTTCGTCCGGGATAGACAACAACTTTTCATTAATAACTCAAAAATGTTTTGTCTTCAAAAGTTCAGCAACACACACACACAGCACACACAGCACACACACACCTCATCTCGCCAAGAGAACTTTTTGGGTCTGGGTCCGCCTCATACAAAACTTTTATACTGTTTTGCTGAAAACAAATCAAAGGAGTTTCCGACAAAGTTACTCTTGTATTTTTCCCCTTTTTTGTTCCTTTCTTTTTTTTTCCTGATGACTCTGAGTGGAACAGACTGTGACAAACAATGACAACCGGCAATGAGCAAAGCCCGGCCCATGACAATGGCAATTAAAGCTATAGCTACAGCCACGACTACGACTACGGAATCGGTCCAAAGTTTGCCCATAAAAAAAAGCATGGAAAACAACTATGGCAAATGGGTAAAAACTCTGGTAATAAAGGAAAATTATGATGATTTTCTATTTGGCATCCCCGGCATCGCCGTTTCAAAGCATTTGGCGCGAAAAACAAAGGACCATAAAACCGGGTCGCATCCTGACCAGCACCACCACCACTCCCCCTGCTAGTGTTCTGAAAGGAAACGAGTGGAAAAGAAATTAAATGACAGGAAAATATATCAGGGACGGACGCAGAAAAAAATTTCGGGGGGGGGGTCCGATCGAAAAATTTGGAATAATCAAACAGTTCGGCTCTAACAAATCGTACCAGAACGTAC
>JAEIIU010056457.1:19894-49381 GCA_018874675.1 Drosophila baimaii
GACCCCCCGGACACCCCCCCTGCGTCCGTCCCTGAAATATATATATGTATGTATATATAAGTATTAAGCGATAACATTGTTGTTTTATCCCCGGGAGCGTTAAGTGAAATCATTCACGGTCGGACGAGCTGTCGAAGGAAATTTGTTGGCGACACGATTAAAATATATATATGTATATATAGTCCCGCAAAGAAAGCGAGAAAAATAGCCGGGGAAGTTTTGTAAAACTTTGAAATAAGTGAAAAATAGTTTAGCCATTAATAAGACGTATATATTGTAGTGACAGCTGAAAATAGGGGATTGCAAGGAGATTATTAAACTAATCTGCAGGGAGTTGGGGGGAAATTGGGTAAGGTTTTGTGTGCAAAATTAAATGGGAAATGTTAGAAAAATTGACTGAAAATTAAACTTAAAAATATATTTCGAATTTATCAAAGATTTACTAACGTTATAGAGCAGCTTTGGGCACTAGATAAACCTGAAGGAGCAGTAAATATCGAGACAAAAAGGGCTAGAAAATAATCTGAATTATTATCAATGAGTACGTAGTATATAAAAACAAGCTATCTGCAATATTTTAAGTCCATTAAAAAAAGAGTGTCCTTCAAGTAAAAAAAGTCCTCTTAAGAATTCCCTGTAGCATTATTATTAATTGCCAAACTTCTTCATTGAAAAAAAAAACTCCTTTTCCCTTTTCTATAAACTTTTCTATTCCATCTTGCCGAACCCTTTTACAAATTGCTGTATGAATGATTTTCCAGTTTGCTGTCAAAGCCTTGCACAATTTCAATTTCCATTCTGCCAAGTCCTTGTCGTTCATTATCTGCTTTGTAATGTCTGTTTATTAACAATAACGTATATATAAAGTGGAAAAAAAAGAGTAAGGAACGAGAGAAAAGAAAAGAGGCGGCGGAAAGGCGAAACGGCAAAGGGAAAGCGCAAATAATGTTTAAACAATTTGTTGTCGTTTCGTTTCATTAAATGTCTATTCGCCTCCATTGACCAAACCCCCCTCTTGGCACTTGACTACTACCACTACTACTACTACTTCTCTGCAGTATTCCGTATCTGGGGGCTGTCATTATAATTTGCAAAAACTCGCTGGGAGAGCAAAGGAAAAAAAAAATAAAAATCTGTAGAAAAAAAATTAGCAATAAAATGAAAAGCAAAGTGAAATGGCCGCAGGAGCTGAATCTCTGTGAGAGAGAGTCGTGGCCACTTGTTGCCGCTTTGGTTGCCACTGCCTTCCTTGCCTTTGCCAGTGATTTCCTGTCCCTCCACCAGGAGGATAAGGGGGCACCAGGAGAAGGAGGAGGAGGAGGGAGCATCCGAGCAGCATGCGGGGGCGGCAACTGGCGACTGACGCTTCCTGGAGCTTGGCGCTTCCACTTGGCAGTGTCCGTACGCGAAATTATTATTGCTCTTGCCTTCCTTTTCGAGGCAATCCATTTGTACCCTGGAAATGGGTGGTAGGATGTCTTTTTGGAGTTAGAGATTAATAAGCAGCAATATTTAATTTATTTTTATTTAATATATAATTCTAAGAAGTATCTAAAAGCTCCTAAATAATAATAATAATACTGATAAATGTTAATACAAGCTTAAAGTAAAAAGTAAAGACTTAGATTAAAGGTTATCCAATGTTTTTGTATCGTAAAAGAAGTATATTTAATTAAAATTATCAAAAGCTTACCTTTCCTACCATCTCTTGCACCATATAAGGCCTATATACTAGCATTATTTTATTACAATAAAGATTATCTAACAACAATAGGTATCTACTGTTCATCACTCATAATTCCAGCCTGCAACAGCCATCATTTTATTTTTTTCGTTGTTCTTTTTGTTTGTTGGGAGCTGTAAAAATTATTATTTTTATGCTGCCTGGCTGGCTGGCTAGTCAAGTCGGCTAAAAGTGGAATGGCGAGGAGCTGGAGCGGAGTTGAGTCGAGTCTGTTGCCGTCTTCATGCCACTTGAATGACTCATTAAAAGTGATTTCATTTTAAAACATTTTCCTCGCTGCGGTCGCCGTCGCTCCAGCCTCTCTGCTGCTCCTCTCATCCCTTGATCCTTCGGTGCTGCAGATACCAGCAAGCAACCTCCATTCCATACCAGACCAGACCATTCTCCGGCATTGTCGTTTTCTCCCGGGCTTAGCAACTTATCAGCTGGCTGAGCGCCGAGCCGCCTCTCATTTCCTCCGGTTTCCAACTTGGCTGTCATTTAATTTACTTTCGAGTTTACTTTTTTAATTCGCTTAGCTACTTTGACTGTGCGTTGCTGCCGTAAATCCTTCAGAGAAAAATAAAAGAAAAGGCGGATAATACGGACACAGGACACAGGACACTTGGCCAAAGATAAGCGCCGTGAGTCCACTACACAAGAAGAAAGATCAATTAATTTATATACTCCCTAAAGGTTAGATTTAATTGAGAAGAGTTTAGGAGAGTTAATGAAGAAATTTATTCTAAAATGCTTTCGTTTTAGAAGTATCTTATCAGAAAGATGTAGAAAAAGCATAGGAAAACTTGTAAGATATTCAGAATTAAGAAAGCCTTGAAATATGCAAGAAAATCTTCTATTTGTGCTAACAAATATGTAATTTAAACTAAAAACTCTATTATTAATGGATTTCTTTAAGATTTTCTTTTGTAATAAAACCCTTTTTTAACGTGTATGCTTTCTGGCCAAGTTACTTTGCCTAACAGGATACGATATTGCAATGTGCAATGCTGCTGCTGGCATGCTATAGCAGCAATATCGCAGCCCGTTCGGCTTTTGTCAGCCTTTTTACCTAATTCCCCAGATTAGCTGCATTATGCGCCACACCGGGCGCATAATAATAACATGGCCAACGAGCCGAACCCTCTCTATCCCCCCCGCCATCCTCTTCACTCCCACGTTGGCCATGTTGCACATCCTCATCGGAGCTGATGGGCTGATGTGATGAGAGAGTGGGCGCCACTTGAGCAGCAGCGGCGGCAACATGATGGCTTCCAGTAGAGACCAACGCACGTTTGGTGGCCCCTTCAGGGTTTTCCAAGGAGTTGCATCAGAGCTGGGCTCAGAAAGTAGATCCAGGGCTCAGTATATTCAAATCAAGGAGGTTTAGAGGCAAATATGGGTGAAATCCCAGAGCAAGTGGCTCAAGGAATAAGCTCTGAGATGCTCAGAAAGTTAATTGAAATTTTAGATACAAAATCTCCATAAAATTCAGGAAGCTAAATGCATTTTTGGCAACTATTATTAGGTGAAAATAGTTAAGATAATTTATAATTAAGGAATGATTTCCATTTGCTTAAATGTATGGCTATTTCTGAAGCCTTTCTGTATTATTCCGTTTATCTATGGGATAGCAGGTGAAGTGTGGATTGAAGGCCTGATCTATGGGAGACCGACGGCCTGGGGTCACGTTGCCCCTACCAACTCCACTGTGCCTCGCTGAACTCAACCCCCCTGCGATTCGCTTTCATTAGAGTTGCAACTACGTACGCTATAGCTACGATATGTAGTGTGTCGAGTGTGTCGAGTGTGGCATGTGTGTGTGTGTGTATGTGAGTGTGTTGGCTGGGGTCGAGAATTGGTGGCAGCTGTGTGGGCGTTGCTGGTGGGCAATAAATTTCCATTTAGCCATGAACAACAACTAACGGCTTCTGCCGGCAACCGAACGCGACTCGACTCGACTCAACCAAACTCAAACTCACAACCTCAACCCGAGTCCGAACCAAAACCGAACCGAGGCGCTATCCATGCCACTGGGAGCCAGCGGGCCGCGGCTCATTGAAGCGTCACGTGGAAATGGTTATAATTGCATCCGCGCTACGCCCCCTTTGCCACTGCCCCGGCTCCTTGTACATAAACCGATTGCTATACACTTGGGAAAATTATATAGGGGTGAAAAGGGAGAATATTTTATAATATATTATAATACATTATAATATATTTTGAGAAAGTAAATAATAGCTTTTCTATTAGTAATTCTTTGTTAAAACTGGGTTCTTTGATTGTTAAATAAATATTAGTTAAAGAATGCATTATATTTCTCAAGTGTTTATTCTGAAATAGTTTTAAAACTAATAAGGTTTTAAAGCTGGGTTTCAATTCTTAAGTTTTGTAATGGCTGAAAACCGAGTTGTAGTACTCAATTGTTTATTCTGAAACGGCTTTTTCATAGAGTTAAAATTCTGAAGTGTTTATTCTGTAACGAGCTGAAAACTGGCTTATAATTCTCAAGTGATTATTTCGTGACTGCTGTAAAACAAGGTTATAGTTCTCAAATGCTTATTCTTAAAGGATTTTAAAACTTTAATAGTGGAAAGTAAATTTAATATATGTTTCTATATTATTTAATGTCTTTACTGAACAATTAAAAAGTTATATTTATAGTTACTTAGATTAAACTTAATCCTAATTTATTAAGCATTAGCTAGTTAACAAAATACATTTTCTTTCTTCACTGTGAAATTAATTATGTAATTTTTTTTATTGCCAATCAAGAAGGACTTAGTTTAGTTTTAGTGTACCAAGTCGAACTCGCGAACGCGAACTGTCGCTGTCTCTGGCACAGGGCAATAATTTTGACGCTTGATTGATCAAAGCAGCGTCCTCCGAGCGTCCAGAGCTGCGCTGTTGTTTTTTTATATTTTTATATATTTTTTTTTTTATTGGTGAACCGGCCAAGTTACAGCACTTTTACACGCTTCTGTTCGACGCCGTCGATGGGTTTTTTTTCCCTCCCGTCTCCTACTTTTATGCAGCGTTCAAAATTTTTATTTTTATTATGCAGCAGACTATCTGCTGCTACACATCCAGCAGATACAGATACACATGCTACACAGGCAAGCAGCCAACCAGCAGCTATTACAGCTGACTAACTGACGGCGGACTGACTGACGGACAGGAGGAGCGACTTGAGTGTGCAATAAATCAAATTTTAAGTCGCCTTTGAGCAAAGTTTAAATTGCAGCCGGAAGCCCCTAGAGAATTAACTATCATGGTTTATCAATAGTTTTAAGCCAACTTTGCAGCCAGCCGAAAGGAAGCCAAAGCCATAAGAAAAATTGCAAATTAAACTGTCAGATTTGAGGAGCTGTTTACACCCCAAAAAAACAAGTGCAAATGGAGGATCATTAAAGGCATTGCTCACTAAATTAACAATCAAATTACAATGCTTTAAAAATGTTCAGGAAAATGCTGTTAAAGGCAGCTAAAAAAGAACATTTGTGGGTTTACTCAAGTCATTAAACTCTTGTAATTATTTAGTAATTGCAGACATTGTAGATTAATGTTTACTAATTAAAAAAGGTGCTTAACAACAAATGGGTTGCATATGATTTAGTGTAAAGGGAAACAATTAAAATTTAAATAATGCAGCCACAATACTATAACTATATCCATATTATTTCCTGGATAAATATAATGCAGCAGGTACGGTTCTGTATCTAATTGTGGAAAAAACTAATTGATATAGACAGCTTTGATTTACGAAATTGAAAATCAACTAGACAGCAAAATAATACAACATGCTAAAGTGATTCTGTGATGCTAGCTAATGAACTATAATTATTTATGCAACTGAATTAAACGAAATGATTGAATAAATCATTGTTACTTGAAATAAAATCAATAGGAACTGCATTTCCTTGTTACAAACAAAACAAATTTTAATTCCTTCCGGTTTAGTGTATACAAACTCCAAAAACAAATAAATAAAATAACTAAAATGGGGAATTGGAACATTATTTCCTTTGTTACTTTTTCCTTGAGCAACACGATACACAAAGTGTGGTCTGCTGTTCGAAATTAGTTTCTTATCTAATTTGCATGCAACTCCAGACGAGGTTGTTTTTGCTTTTGAAATCCGAGGACTTTGTTTCAATTTGCCAACACTTGATGTGTGTGTGTGTGTGTGCCTGCCATAATCCCAGACGCATCCTTGTTGAAAATTCCATCTCATGGATGGATTTCTTGGGGGACAATTATGAATGCCACCTGCAAGTGCAAAACAATGACCACGGACGGAGCGGGACAGGGTAGGACAACACAGGAGAGAGATCTCCGGACAGCACTCACCAATCAATCCGATTTTCCTTTGCCTTTCCCTCGGGGCCCCAGCAGCAGCAACAATCTCAACAATCGCCGCTGCCCTCCCTCTTCTTGCCACCATCGGTATCCATACATCCATGTTTTGTGGGCCGCCGGATAGATACATGTTTGGATTGGGGACGCCCTTTTTTGGACTCCCCCAAACGACCTGGAACCCTCGATCTGCTATTCACTTTTTCGGTCCCATCTCACGTTCCTGCTCCTCCTCCTCCTCCTCCTCCGCCTCGTAGCCCAGTTTCAGTTACAGTTCGAAAACAAAGCCACTAGGCAATAGTGCCAAACAAAGTGCACGTATCTGCAAGATACACGAACCGAAGCGCCGCTGCAGGGACGAGGAGTAGTCCAAGGGACGGCAAGAGGGCGTAGGGGGGGGGGTCCGGTGGGTGTCGGCAAGGAATCCGGGCATGGATTTTGGCTTAGGCAAATGTTGCTAATAAAACAATTATGCACTACACAGAACAGGACAGCCCAGAAATGGGGACAATGGCAAAGTCTTTTCGCTAGAGATGAACTCAGTTTTACAGAGCGGAAAATCAGATACTTCCAAGGGCTCAGGTTCATTGTTTCTAGGTTAACAGGGAGTTGGAAAACTGTGGGAAATAATACATTTTATAACTTAATCAAAGAAATACTTTATTTTTGTAAATAAGATTAAAGTGTTTGCTGTAGCTTATAGTTCAGTAAATAATATTTTCTTACGAGAGAGTCTTACTTTTCTTCTCTACTGTACTCACGGAATTTACTAGTGTGACCAGCACCATCTTTGATGAGTTACTTCATTGTAGGTCAGTCTCATTATTTCCTTTACATGACCATTTTTATACTAGGAATAAAATGACATTTTCAACACACAAATTCATTGTTATGATGTTGCCTAGATGTAAATACATAATGATGTAAGAAAAGTGTGCCCAATTCTTTGTCTCGCTCATCATGGTACCATACATAGTGTGACCAGTACAGTCCTTAATGCAGTTTATCATTATACGTTGGTATAATTATTTTCCTTGCCATCTTTGTAAAAGCGTTAAAAAGCAAATTGCAAGAATTGTAAATAGATAAAGCTCCAAGAATTGTGTGCCCACCTCTCGCTTTCCCTGGTCACGTTACCATCTCTAGTGTGACCAGCACAACCTTTGATGCAGTGCATCATTGTTGGTTTGCTGCTTTCTCCGCTGCGGAGCGAGACCATTGTCTGCCCGTCGGCGGTGGCCTGTAACTGTAACTATGCGAAAAACCGGGTGCATATGTGCTAGCGGGTATGCTGCTGCTGCTGCTGATGGTGCTGGTGTGAGTGTGTGTGTGTGTGTGTTGGGTGCTGGGTGTTAGTGTTGGTGTTGGGCATGGAAACTATGCCAAAACAATGGCGCCTCAATGCCAAAGACCGGCCGCAAAAAGTGAACTTCGCTCCGTTGGATCTGAATCTGAATCTGAAACTGAAGTTGGAACTTTTTCGGTAACTCTTGGCCGAAATTAAGGGGTTAGGGGTTGGAGGGGTGTGGTGTGTGGGGGCAGGTCGTTGTCTGAGGCTTGTAGCTGGCAGCTTTCGGTCGCCTTCTGCCGCATAACTTATAGGCCAGAAACAATGCGAAGCCAAAAACCGAAAATTTCGTTGTAATGAAACTTGTTCGGTGCTGTTTTGTTGTCATCGTTGTTGCCGCCGCCGCCGCTGCCGCTGTTGCTGCATGTATCTTTTAGATAATCTTCATTTCTCGTTTGCGGCTAATGGCCTGGCACACTGGACTCGCACTCAAGGATATCGCCGCCTGCCGGAGTCATGCTTTATGGCCACTATCTCTCGGTCTCGAGCTCATTCTTTACTATACAATACACTCGGGGAAATTTACGAGTTCATGGGCTGAGGATTCAGGAAATATTTAAGGAGCAATGTTCAGGAATTACACTTGGAAAGGTTTAACAAATGTAGAAAGTTACTATTTATTTAGCATAAAAAGTATTTAATTTCCAAATAATTGCAAGGATAAGGCTATTTCTCTTATTCACCCCGAATCTCTCTGAATTTATTTCAGTGCACTCATCTTCTCACTATTCCCTGCTCCTTCCGCCGTATCTTTTTTTTTTCCTTTTTGCTCCTCCGTCTCTCTAAATGGGACACGTTGCGGTCTGTGTGTTGATGAGTGCGCCCTGGCTAAGTGGAGGACCAGCAGCATCCAGCATCCAGCATCCAGCTCGCAGCTCCCAGCTTCCAGCTTCATCCTGGCCTGCATTTCGGGCCTGGACTTGCCTTTTTGCGGCTGCTCTCTCACACACACACACACTCGCATATTTAGAGATACTCAAAATGAGATACAAAGATACATTTGGACTTCCTACCATTTTAGCTGCTTTGTTTGATGGGCGGCGCACACGACTCTGACTGAGAATGAGAACGGCACCGGGAACGGGAACTGGCCAGCTTCCTGGGACCCAAAAAAAAAATTGGAGAACCCCGAGACTGGGTCGTCGTCGTCGTCTTTTTGCTGCGACTCTTAGGCTTGGCCAAAAGATGTGTGCCAGATTTTTGTGCGGCCCATTGAAATTTGAGATATTCACCCTGATATTAATACAAAAGGCCGGGCCGGGCCGGGCCTGGCCTGGTCTGGTCTGGGCCTGCGAACCCAAGGAGCGGCCTCGCCCAAAAGCCAGCAGAAACGCAAAAACGCAGAAACGCATCTCCTGGTCGCGTGGGCGTCTTCCCAAGATTGGTTTTATTTTTTTTTTCCGCTGTGTTCATCGGCAAGTCTGGAATGTTGTCGAAGCGACGAAGCCACTCGCTCGTCTCATAATTTTCATGAATTAGCTGTGGCCCATAAAAGGCAAGACAATGCACAGATTGTTTTCGTTTTGGCCAAAGATGCAGTTTTGTATTTTTAATGTCTATATAAGCGGATTTGTGGCCTGGGCAAACAGGGATAAATGTGATTAGAGCTGGATAGTTGGTTTTGGTTAAATAAGGGAATTTTATGCGATGTATTGTATATTTAAATTGAGTTTTAGAATGAATAATAGTTCCTTCTTTTATTTAAAATTGGGTATTATCATGAGAAATTGCCTAGCATATTTTAATTAATTTATTTAATGAATTATGTTTATAGGAATGCCCTATAGGATAATTATAAATAGAGTAAGTTTGCTCTCTTTAGCTTAGGAAACTTGAAAGGATAAAAAAGGAATTAATAACAAGTATTTCACATATTTAAAATAAAATATTTTAATGGGAGAATGCCTGGCATATTTTAATTAATTTATTTAAATCAATTTATAGAAATGCCCTAGGAAATCATCACAAATAAAGCGGGAAAAAATCCCTTAATGGTCATTAAAACCTAAGCACATTTAATCGAATTAATCACATATAATTAGAACTAAGCCCTGTTTTTTTTTTTTCCACCCATGACATCTCCCGTCTAGACACCGATGTCAGCTGGTGGGCAACGCCTGCAATTAACAGATTTATCAAATGCAGTACTTTCGGCCGGAGCATTAACATTCAATTCCATTACCTGTCGTGCATTAAAAATGTATTTAATTAAAATTTAAATGTGCGACTGCCACAAATTAAATAAACAATTTTTAATTGAGCCGGGGCACAAAAAGTTTAAGCAAATATCCGAAACAAAAATCCATGCAACAATACGATGCGCGGCGGCCATTGTGTGGGGCAACATATACTATAGTATAATAAATATGCAAGAGCATATACCATGCACATTGGCCTGCTTTTTCAGTTTTCTGTCAATAAACCAATTACAACAAGAACAGCAATTTGGGGAAAGAGGCAGCGAAATATTCAGCAACAATGGTAATAACATGCCCCGACATGCGTGCAGCGAAATGCAATTAAAAAATATGTTTTTTAATTGGACTCCACCCTTCACCCACCTGCCGTGACATTAATTTGTGTGTTAGTCCAACACACACCAAATAAGAGCCCAAACACGAACAATTGCATTTGCGAAATCCGAGACTCGCCGAAAAATTCCAATATTCAGGCCTGCGGAGTTCTCAAAAGTTCTTTAGCCTTTTTGTGGAGCGAAAGTTAATTTTTTTTTTTGGGTAATTTGAGACGAGGATTTATCATATTCATAACGAAACCAAAAAAAAATCATGGGGGGCCCGGTGTCATTGCCATTGTCACATCGCCTCGTCTGGCGCCTTTTAAATCAAACGGAAAGCCAAAAAAGTAAAGCCAAAAATGAAGACAAATTTTGGAAAGTAAAGGAAATTGATGAGCCTCAAGATTTCGGGTGAGAGTATTGTTTTAACCAAGCTGCCCTCTTTTCCCTCTTACCTTTCCACTGTCCCCAGACTGGAAAATATTAATATTAAATATGAGCAAGTTTTTGGGGGGCGTAAGTCTTCGCTTTTTGGGGGTTGCATTTAAATTAGGTTTGAAAAATGCTAAAAGTGCTGAGATAGCAAAGACTTGGCAGCGAAAATTTCCATTTTTTGGGGGATGAATAAGCGCAGAAGGAAAAGTTTTGTAAGTTATAAGACACAAAGCTATTTTTAATAAGTTTTTAAAGTAATGTGAGTATTTGGAAAGCTAAAGTAGCTGTGTAAGTTTGCTTTTCTTAATAAATTTTAAAGTTTTCTTAGGCGATTGATGGAGTATTTTCTTTTTAAGTTCCTAAGTAAACTTAATTAATTAAATGAGGATAGTTTCAATATATCAAAAATATATATTTTAAAGGCTGTAATATTTTTACTGACAAAAAAACATTTACTGATTTTAAGAGCCTTCCGAATTGTTTAATTTATCGTAAAAAGGCCAACAAAGTAATCAATTATATTTTGAAGTTAAAATATCCTTAAGAAATCATAGCCTCAAAATTAGTGTTATAAATAAATTAATATTTTATCTAAAATATTTACAATGCCTTCGAAATAAAGAAACCCAGCAAAGAAAGAAAACTGTATCCATGTTACCCCTTAAATTCACATCAATAATACCTCGGCCCAATGGTAAATTGGCATCTGGCTTTAGCAATCATTCCTACAATCTTTTGGACAGATTGGGTTAAATTCAGCAACCACTCGACACCAGCTAGGCGTCCCAGAAAAATGTGATTTTAAATCCAGTGGAAAACTCTGGACTTGATTAGCATCCAACTGGCCGCAGGCGAATGCTGGATGCCTTGGCCATAAACTACGAGTATTTGGGCCTGTGCTGTGCGCTGGGAGCTGGCCAACCCAAGGCAAAGTCATCTTCATCGGCGGCGGCCCCATTTCACTTTGACCCTTTTGGCCTCGGTCTCCCGCTCCTCTGGCCTCCGCTCCTCTAGCCTGTCCCCTTATCCTCACTTGTCGCATCCACTTTTGGCCTGACGCAGAGCTCCCATCATGGCCAAACATTCAAACATTACCAAACATTACAATCCCCAGCAGCAGCCGCTGGAGGAGGAGAAGGAGGAGGAGGAGGTGGTGGTGGAGCTGGGGCAGGAGGAGAGTTGGTGGAGCAGCGTCATTCATTCGGCATGCAAATGCGCAGATCGAACTGATAACATCATGCCATATACGTCGGACCCACAAGCGACGAGGATTTCGAAGGGGAGAGGGAGCGGCATATTCGCGCATAGTTTTGCTTTTTTTACAGCATTTTTAAGGGGTATTAGGGGGGTATTGTGGGTGTATCAGGCTTTGGGGGTGTCCGTGATTATTGCTAATTGGTTGGGGAATGCTTATAATAAATGTTTTATATTTATTTAGCTTTAAAATGTGACGTGATGTAATATTTTGCAATCTAGATTCGTGTTCAGCTTGATTCCTACAAACAATGCTTGGAAACTCTCGTAAACACTATCTTTTTTAAAGTCACATGCTATAAAAAAACGAATTAATTTTGTTATAAGTATATTTATTAATAAAAACACCCTTTAAATTAATGAATTGTTAGCTATAAACAACAAACTCCCAATTATCAATTAATTAATTGGTCAGAACTGCCACTTATAACTTCTACTTCATTGAATGTTAGCTGGGAAAACTGTTAAGTGTGGAGCTAGCAATTAATTAATTAATTGAGCATTGCAAGTTGAAGCAATTAATTAATTGTTAGGTCTGTAACTCACTTTTAATCATTAATTAATTGTTAGAAGAAAAATAATTACTAAAAAGCTCTCTGTTATTGTATATTAAAAATACAAAGAAATTTATTAATGCAAATTGTAAGAAATAATTTAAAAAATATCGTTTCTGTAGATTTTTGTATATTTAGTTTAATTTTTGAGTCATTTTATTACCTTAGTAAGCCTTCCCTTTGTATTTATCTCCTATTATAATAGTTAAGTAACTGTTGTATTATTTTAAATCAAAGCAAGTTTAAAAAATGTATTCCTGACTTTAGGAGAACTATTTTATAATAATATAATAATTATATTATTTAAAATACATAAATTAAACACTGTAAATAACAAGTAAATTGATAAAAAATACTCCGTCCCCTAAAATCCATAACGCGGCCAAAGAAGTTTTACTTCAAAATTCCAATCCAATCTGGATACTTCTGAGCTCCCTGTTAGCCATTTTAATAACTTGTATTTCAATTCTTTGTAACCCTTAAGGTTGATAAACTAAACCCATTAAATAAATAAATCCCCACTAAGCCCCTTTAATGGATACTCCTTAGTCGAGCTGCACTTTCCCGCCCTTCTGTTCATTTCTCCATTTGGTGTGCAAATAACACACGGGCGCGATGGCCGGGCTTTCGCGCCCAGTCAGAAGCGGCAACAATGTGGTAGACAAACTTTTGGCAGAACACAGATAGTTTCGCAAATTAAATTGCGCCGACAGCGTGGGGGCAAAGTCAGGGGGGGAGCTGGCGGAGGGAGGTCCCAGACAGAATGAGGTCATCATCGCGACGACGACGACAGCGACGACGAGGACGAGGACGACGACCATGGCGGCGGTTCAAAACCCGAAAAAGCCAATAGGCCAAAAAAAGGCTGTCACAGTCACAAAAAAAAAAAAAAAGAGCACCCAGTATAGTGGCAACATGGAGCCATCAGAAACAGCGGCAGTAGGAGGAGCAGTTGTGGATGTGTGGCAAATGCAACACTTTCGCTAACAACCCGCCAACCAACTAACTTCGCCGGCTGTAATGTATTGTTGTCTGCCGACCCCCCACTAAAACCTCCACCCCAAAAAAAAAAAAAAACTAGAGAGAGGTGAGAGGTCGAAGGTGGCGCCACCGCTAAGTGCAACTTTTGACTTTTGCCGGCCATCGTGCAATGTGCAACGTGCAACATGCGTGCTTGTAACACATCACGTGTGCGGAAAGCCCAATTCAACCCCAAATGCACTGAGAGAAAGTGGGGGTTTAAATAGAAATAAGTAGCAAAGCTACAGTTGTATCTCCCAGGCTTTATCTGCGAAAGGATTATTGAATAATCATTATTCCAATCGACTTTAGAAATAAAAGTTCTCAAAATAATGTCGTATTTAACAAATCAAACAAACCATGGTTCGAGACTCGACTAGCCATCTGAGGAGACTGCTAGTGAGAGCGAGATGAAGATACATAATAGGTTGCAACTTTATTGCCTCACAAGTCTCATGTTTAGCATCCGATTGAGCTCAAATTTGTAGAGTATGTTCGCAGAAATATATATTTAATACATATCTCCTTACATTTTGACAAATTCAAGACTATGGCGTAGCCAAATGATGTTAAAAACTTGATCTGGATACCGGGTATAAAAATATATAAAATATTCAATGCAGTCATCATTATCTTAAGGGTATATTATAACTATTCACTTATTAATAAGTAATAGAACAAGTTTTCCTTATTTCGTGGATATTGCATGGACTTCTATACCCTTTCTTTTCTCTATGTACTATCCGCTATATTAAACCCTCTCGCGAGACGCATAAAGTTTGGTTATAAAAATGTTAACAACGCTGTCAACGACATGTCGACGAGGTCGACGTGCATCAGGCGATGGCAGCAACACAGCAGAGACTCTCTCTAGGAGCACAGCCGCTAGGAACACCAACAACGACAACAGCAACAACAACCACCGATCGCAGGCAAAGTAATAAAGTCTCAAGCAAGTTGCTATGCAAACTCACACATTCACACACCCGCTTACTTATTCGCACATGTGTGAGCCACTCCCCCACAAGCACACCCTCTACTTTTCCCACGTACTTCTATAAAATTCCCATTTTTATGGCAAGTTTTTGGGAAAATGAATTTTTGATCAACTGCAGCAAAGTTCAAGCGAACTCGCACACTCATGTATGTACATATGTATGCACAGGAGGCAGCAACGTCATCTTCATCTTTAGTCGCCCAAATTCCAAATTCCCACTGCCGAGGCTTGGCGAGGAGAGTCATGGTAAAAATATTAGTTGCCAGCAGAAAGGAGGATTTGAAAAATACTGGAAACCCGCATATAAGGTTTGGGGTTCCTTAGAAGAAAAGAGAAGGAAATATGGGGATGAAAACGAAAGACAAAGGAAGTTATTGGGGATGGATAGACAAAAGGGGAGAGATATAAGAAGAAAATGAAATAAAGAAAGAAAAGTGGTATTAAGAAATATTTTTAAAGAATTATTTTAAAGAAGACTTAGAAGAATATTATGAACATTTTAATTTTCAGACTTAAGACTAAGTTCAAAGGATTAAATTAAGTCAAAAATTAAATAAGCTCTAAAAACCCTAAAAAGAACTTATGTCCTTTTGTATATAAGATCCTTATAAGATCTTTACCAAGAATAAACTCTCCTTTAATTATTTTCTAACTAAACTTTATAAGAAACTGTATTTTTTCCATCCTAAAATATTAGAAATTTCACAAAAACCTTGGTTCCTAACATCTAAGCAAAGCATAGCCCCCAAATACCCCTTCTCCACTTCTTTCTTTGATCTCCTTCTTCCGTTTTTCACACTTGCAGCGCATCCTTTTACCCCATCCTTTGGCCAATTAACCATCCTCACTTTGAGTCCACTTCGTCGTCAGCCCCAAAAACACCCACTAACATTTCCCCATTGGCTTATAAACTATATTTCCGCCACACATTCACATATGCACAGTGAAAAACGGGGGGTGGTGGTGGGTGATAGAGAGAAGTGCAGAAAATAAGGGGGAAGAAGGAAGAGCGAGAGTGCCAAAGAAGCCACTGACAGACCTCCAAAGCATTTGCCATTATCAAAGCAAAAAGGCGCCGCACCACTCTGACCTCTGGACCCCAACCACCCCACCCCCATACCATCTTATACCCTTTCTCTCAGTGATACTTTCTGCAGTGAGAGAATGTTCTTGAATATTTGGAAATGTTTAGAGAAATTAAAATAAGCTTAAGCTTCAAAGGAGGAAAATTAAAGCCAACTTTTGACTGTCAAATTAGCCACTTTTACGATAATAAAATAAAATATATAATTATTGCTTAATAAAGTGCCCTAATTTCTATGTATTTTATATAAATATTAATACCTTTGATAGTAAATAATATTAGGTATTCTTTTTAATGTAAAATTATAGTTTAGATTACTAAAATATAAATATTTGCGAAGAGTATTCTACAATTTATGTTGTTGTTATGTTGTTGCTTTGTATTTCATATTCTTTAATCTTTGATTAATCAATATCTCT
Source organism: Drosophila baimaii (assembly GCA_018874675.1). Classification (NCBI taxonomy): domain Eukaryota; kingdom Metazoa; phylum Arthropoda; class Insecta; order Diptera; family Drosophilidae; genus Drosophila; species Drosophila baimaii. The sequence continues at coordinate 35,600 of JAEIIU010056457.1, forward strand.
ACCCTCACCCATCAATATATCTACATATCTTTCTGCTTAGTAATTCTAATTTCTTTAAGTGCATACCTCAAACTCATTTTGGTCGGTGGTTACTTTAGCCATTTGCCTTACGGCAGCTTACAGATGTTGTTGCTGTTGCCGCTGCTACTGATGTTGCTGCTGCTGTAGTAGTTGCCACTGTTTTTGAGCTTGATGCGGTCCTGCAGCAACTTCGACAAGGACAAACGTCAGAGAGCCAGCCCATCAACTTTGCTTTCTATTACACTTACACATGCCACACACGCACACCCAGCTATATACACACACACACACGCGCGTTCGTCGGGGGGCGCACACACTGAGACAATTGTCGCCCTCGGTGACCCCAAGTGACGCACAAAAAAATGAAGCGTCGAAAAAATGATTCTAAAGAATTTGCGAGCACTTCAAACTTTGAATACCCTTTGGATTTATGAATTTAAGGCTTGGATATATATTTTATCTTATCTTACCTGGAACTAAAGTTTTTTTTTAAGATAATATGCTAAATATTGTTTAGGACTTGTTAAAGTATTTTAAGTAAGTTGATTTTTAATGTATGATTCCTTATGATTTATTTAGATAATAATAATGAAGGCGTACTTTGTCTTTAATACATTTTTAAATTAATAATACTGAGAAAAAGTATGATCTACATACCCCATTTATAACTTAAGTTCCTAATAATATTATTAAGGAATTTCTTAGAGCTTATTACATCAGAAAAATATTTTATTAAGCTTATATTAGTTTTAAATTAAATATTTTTAAATTCACAAAAGACTACTTTGCTGATCGTTGGCTGAACCTTTTTCAAACACATCCTCCTTGTCTCAATTTTAACATTTCCCTTTTCCACTGATTGCATATATCCCCCAGAAGCTATAGTACCCACTATCAGCGTATAAACCGAATGTCGAAACGTTGTAAATTCATAAAATTTGCTGTTTGATGCGTTTTCAAGTAAATTGAGTTCCAACCCTCGACCGAAGTGGAATGAAATAAAAACCGCACAGACACACTGAAAAGCGGGGGAGGCGGGCTCAATGCTTACAGGGGGGAGACAACCCCCCCGAGTGGAGAGACGACACAGAGACGGAGACGGCGACGCCTGCCGCATGTTAAATGTCATTTTTATGGCGCTTTGATTATATTTTCTATTATCGAAGACATTTCGGGCTCCACACGAAGGAAACCGCCCCCTCAAAGTGAATGAGAAAAAGCATCCCTTGCCACCACCCAACCCCCCTCACATGCTTGGCGAGAAGAGCTTTTCCTTAAGCTCTCGGAAATTGGTTGAGGGGAAGCTGGGAGTCTGAAATCAAATTAAATTCAATAATATAATCATAATAATAATCATAATCAATGCTAAATTATGTGGACCAGCCAACACGGCGTATGCATAATTTTGCACAGACCAAGGGAATGATGCGAGTCCTCCTCTCTGTCTCACTCAATGTAATCGCTTTGACTGATGTGATGGACAGATTGATGGGCTCCACATACCCATGCATCGATATATGTATATGTATGCAGGATATGTATGTGTGGCACAGAACCATCAAATTTTTGCATAACAAATCAATGTGAAATATTAAAATGCATTTGCCGCACAACAAGACAACGAGAGCAGCAATAAATAACTAAAATTCATGTTTAAATTTCGACAGGAAAGAGAGGGAAGGCGGGAGGTAGCGGAAATATTTGCATTTGAGGCGCAAGGAGGCGGCGGAAGGACACAGCAACACTTGAAGGCAAATGCAAATGTAAATGTTTCTGGCATAATCAACACACATTTAGTGCAGGCCAAGGATGTACATCGGAGCGAACGAATCCATTAAATAGTTATTGACAGAAATGTGACATGTTCTATTTAAATGCTAAATTTCCATAAAGAGAACTAATTAAAAATCGATAAATATCGATCTCTAAGTCAAGAAAATAATTGATTTAATATCGATATCATGTTCGAATATTCTTAATAGTGTCCACATATACATTCAGTATTAAAACTAAATACAAAAACATCTTATATTGCATAATCTACACAGCATTGCATTTGTATCTTCTCATCGAATGTTATCGAATCCGATAGTAATATATCGACACTCCAGCCATCCCTAGCACCCACTGCAAGTGCGCATAATATGCGTATTTTATTTGTTTGCCATTTTGTTGGCCAGCATTCTGTATTAATTATGACTTTGCCCGGGCACTTCGATGTCTTTGGCCAATTTTCATTTTCCGCCCAGCTTACTTATCAATGTTTCAGGCCAGGATTTTGGTATTTCCGAACTGAAACGCCTCCGGACATCGGAGGTTCAAGGATTGGCCATGACGTTAATCTGAAAACATCATCAAATATGAAAGGCTCTAAGCTCTTAAACACACACACACTCGCACACCACTTGAAGTCCAGAGGCGTGTGTGCAAATATATGCAGTTGTGTAAACTTGACTTTTGTTTGTTGCTCAACGCACATCATTGAAATTATAATATTAAGATCGTGCAAACATATTTAAGTGTAAACTAAAACTTATGGCAGGGCAAATATTTTTGGAGAGAGCTTTAAAAAATGCAAATTTTGCAAAATGAAATAGAATTTTGATAATGAATTGCTGGTAACCCAAAAAGAACCCACACGAAAAACACAATTAAATCACTAAAATTCATTTCAATATCTAGCCAACAAAAAAACAAACAGTACACTTTGTTTTTGACAAAAACAAAAATTTAATCTGCACTTTTCCCAGGGATTACAAATGCAATTCATTTGTTTGAATTTAAATCTGTTTGCTTTGTGACACTCTATCTATTTACAAAGGCCGGGTCAAAAGCAAACTAAACCGAAATAAATACAAAATAGGTAAAAAATAATAACAATATAGAGAGAGTGCATTGAAGTTTTAAAGTCCAGGACCGTGATTGCGAAGAGATGTCAAGCCAAGCAATTTGTCGAATTCCTCTAATTTATACACATATTGATTACGATGAAAGATTTTCCACTCCAAATACAGAGCGGGAGAGAGAGATAGGAATAAAGAAAAACAGCGAGATTGTGTTAGTGGAGAAAAACCAAAGCACTTTTCCAGCTAACCCAATCACTGGAGCAATAAATCTTGCACACACTCAGCACTCGAAGTGAAAAAAAACGAGGAGGAATTGTTTAGTGCAGGCAGTCGACTATGGAATACCCGGTACTTAAACTCTTTTTTAGAAAATAGGTTGTCAGTAGCTGAAGTTGTAGGAAAAGCTATCATAATAAATCTTGTAGGATTACAAGTATGTTATAAATATTTAAAGTAAATTAATAAATAAATGTATACTGCTCCTAAAACAAGAATCAAGTATATAATAAATAGAGAATCTTCCTAAGCTCCTTACACCATTATATCCCCTACAATTATCGGGTAAAAAAAACCATATACAATGATAGATACATAAAAACCCAAAAGATTTTCGCTTATGTGCATTTGCTGAGGATTCTGGATTTCGGGGGGAGGGTTCTTGGGTGGAAGTGGGCGGGAAGGTCTCTCAAGTGACGGGAATAATCCGCTTGGCGCTTAAATGCAAACAAGTGTAGTTCTGTGTATGTAAATACTAATAGATGATTATGTAGTTGGGCAAACACCAACAAACAAACAAACAACAGCAGCGACGGGCAACAACATCGGTCACACATAGTTACATGTACACAAAGTGCACTCAACCGGGGGAAAGCTCCATTTGTTGTTTAGTTGTTGGCTTGTCGGGTGGATTTGTTGCCTTGAGGTCATTATATCGAAAACAGCAGTTGCCCAAAATGTTCCCAAAAGCTTTTGTATGACAATTCCACCGGGTGGGGGGCGAGTGCAAGAGGGGTGCAGTTGGGTCTGGTGCATTACATGCTTCAATTACAACAGCAGCAGGAGCAGGAGCTGGAGCTGGAAGCGGGGAGCGGGACAGCAGGGATTGTTCCGAAACTCTGAATGTGTAACATGGAAAAAGTAAAATAAAACATGGAAATAAATGTCATTGACTAAATGACAAATAACTTGACAGTTTTTCGTTTTTCTCACACAATTTATAGCTATAGATTTGGGGTATAAATATCACTCGGGGAAAAAATAGCTAACAGAATTGCAGGAAGCTATAAATATTTATAATTATCAGGAAGAAATAAATTCTGGCTCATATTTAGCTTACAGAAGTAATGTTTGGCTTTATTACACAAAAGTAGATACATATTATAAGTAAAAATATGACTAAAGGTATAATTTTATAGGAAAAACTATTTTAGATTCAAAAGGAAATTAACTGAAGTTACTTTTCAAGACGTTGTATCGTTGTCTTATTAAAAATGATTGTAAAAAGATTCATTTTTGTATATACTTTTAAAATATTTCTTTCTAAGTGCATTTATAACTTTCCTTTTTTTGGATTTTCTATGCTTTTGGCTAACAAGCTTGTAATCTAATCCATAAAGGCCAGCTTTAATGACGGGAAATGTTTCCAAAAAATGTTTGCACTATTGCTCGCTCAACTGTGTGTGTGTGTGTGTGTGGGTAGTGGGTGCGTTCGAGTTTCCATTGTATCTGTGTGCAAAGCACAAAGCATTTGTGATTTTAATGCATTTCAAAATCATGCCACCGACACACACAAAGCTGTCAAAGACAAAATTACAAAATGCTAAAACCCAAAAACGAAAATGTTAGCCAGGGAGTTGGGAAAATGTAGGGGGGGAGGGAGGTAAAAGAACCAAGGAGAAAATTTCAAAAGCGACAACTCAAAGCCCTCGAAAGTTGTTGACTCTTTTTGGGGGCGCAGCAAACAATACAAATGCAAAAGAGTTGTGGCATTCATTGTGCCAGGGGTTATTGAGTGGTGATTGACCTGCCCCTGCCCGAGCAGCCGAAAATTCGGGTGAAAAGTTCTTCTTGGGAAAGTCCCGGCGACGCTGGGAGGTATGCTACAGTTTTCGGGTCATGCGGGCGCTCAAAATTTCAATTTTGCAAATATAAGAAAGCTTAAATTAAAAGACCAAGCAAGAGAAGGGAGTTGCGAATAAGGTAATACTCTATTTAAGGTTATGGGGATATATTTGGAATTAAACTATAGGTTTAGTAAGAAAATTTAAAAGAAAATAAGTTTTTAAGTAATTAGTTCAGTAGTTTAAATAAATAAAAAGCTCTAGCTTTAATTTGATGGTTATGAAAATTGTAAAAAATACATTATTGAATATAATTAATATATTTTAAAGAAGAAAATGTTTATAGAATCCTATTTTCAACTAAAAACTTTAATAAAATATTTATAAAAATTATTAAAGCCCAGAAACCGCTTTCATATTCAATTTTAGTTTAAATTTATTGAGGTCCTTGCCTTCCCATAATATCCTTGGCCCAGATTGGCCACAAATTCGATTATATTTCTATAGCTAGTGAAGCTGATATATTTTCTACCCCTCCTGGGCCATGTTTTAAATTCATTATACCCCTTTTTTGAGATGTGAGGCACTCGAGAAGGGTCAACAGAATTGAGAAATTAAATTCGAGTCCAGACGGGCAGATCAACCGAGGCGCCTGAACCGCTCGATATTGATAACGCCACTTCTTTGGCTTGTCGATGGCAGAGGCATCCTCGTCATCGGCCCGCCCTCTTTTCCACAGCCCCCTTCCTGGGCCCCCACATCGTTCACACACTGGCTGGCAGACTGAGCAACTTCATCGGTGTCTGGCCGGAGATGCCACAAAAGGTTATCTTCGTGTCAATTTATATTTGTTCGACGAGCCATTATATTTATTGTTAATGTCCCTGGCCGCCCGTGTGTGTGGTGTGTGTATGATGATGATGTGTGTGTGTGTGTATGCCTGCACATGTGTGTTTTGTGGAGTAGTTTGCATGCTTTTCATATGAATAATAAATACGTTTTGGTAATCGTAAACGCCACTGCTGCTGCACTTTTGACCCCGAGCTGCTGCTGCTGCTGCTGCTGCTGCTCCTGCTGTTTCAGTCGTAAAAAATTATTTTTCTATTCATGTCGAAGTGTTTTTACACGAAGAAAAAATTGGATAAACAATAATAAGCATAATTTCACAAAGAATTTAAATATATTTCAATTTTAATGCACGAAGAAATATGTTTTCTAAAAGCATAATAAATAAAATATGTTAATTAACTTGAAATAAGGTTAGAAATACTTATTAACTATATTGTATATTATTTTCTTTTCTTATTTAAATATTTTTCCTTTAAGAAAACACATTACACATATATTCCATTTAATAATTCCCTTAAATTAATTACTTTTCAAATCCTAAATTAGTTATTAATAATTTTCTTCCTCTGTATCTGTCTCTGGTATCAATTCCAATGTCTGGGGCGTGAACAATTTTAGTACTTCAGTGACCTCAGCCAGTCGAGGGTCGAATTTCTCCGAAGTCTGGCCCTGGTAATCCATTTCATTTATATCAGCCTAGATTAGTTTAGTTCCCTTCCAAGGCCAGACTCATTTCGCTGAGCCTGGAGAGCCAGCGCAAGTATGTCTTAATTATTTGCATAACTCATAATGGATAAGGGCCGCGGGGCAGGCAGGACACTCGCCCCAGAATTGATTGATGAGTCGCAGGATCAAGGCTTCGAGAGGGGAAAGTGGGAATGAAAGAGTTAAGGCCAACGATTCAATTGGGTTTGGGTTGACAGTCATTAATGTGATGGGCATATTAATTTCAGGCAAATTAGCCCCCAAACCAGCTGAAACGCTCGCGATTATAATGTGGGGCAAATTAATTATGTTAAAAACTCCTTTCCAATGCAAACTGAAAGGGGTTTAATAATTTAGAAAAACGGAAACTGGCTGTGGTTATTAGATTTCCCACCTCAGAAAAGTTTGTCAACCGCAAAAACCACAAAGTTGCATAATTTCTGTGTGGCCAGCAGAATGAAATATTTAAAGAATTAATGCAATTTATTGGAAAATTCACCATTTTATTTAAATATAGAATTTGGAGTTGGCCAAGCGTATAAATATTTAATAGCTTCGAAAGAGTTGGTATTTTTATAAAGATAAAATGACTTTATTTAGTTAGTTTCTTAATTTGTCTTAAGCAACTATCTTTTTTTCATTTCCTATCTTGTAAATAATAAATTTAAGCATTTTCCTGCAATTTTCCAACAATTTTGGAAAGGAAACCACAGAGTTAAAGAGCAACATCTCCTTGAATAAGAGATGCTAATGCGAAAACTCAATTTCACTTGGACTCCAAATGAAGGCCTATGCCTACTCCACATCTCGACTTCATCGTTGACCTAATGGGCGTCCCATCTGCGGCTAGATTTCACTCATCCCTCCCCCGCACCCCCAACCCCTACCTGCCTGGTAGCGCGTTTTCCCATTTTCCACCTGGAACCCGGAGCGCGGGCATAAAAGCCGCAACACAATGCCCCGAAATATCGAATTCAGCTTGCATTTTGGGCAATGCCACAGGCAGTAGCATCGCAGCTCAAGAATACGAGCGGGGGGCAGGCAATGGGGCATCGGGGGTCGGTCGGCAGAGAGGCAGCATCACGAAGCAGCCAGACAATATTAATGATGCACATTGTCAAGAACTTTCACTGGCCTAGGCCACTTCCATTTGGAATGCGAATGGCACAAGGTCTGGCGGTGCTGCCACTGCCACTGGCACTCCCGGCTCTATGACTGTGACTCCATCGGTGACCCTGCTCCAAACACACCACCTCCGCATTTAGAGTCCACTGTAATTAAAATATATATTATATACCTTAAGAGTCTATTCTTGAAATAGGGATATATCTTAAGAACCTTGCAGATCCTGGGATCATAACAAAGAAAAATTTCTTACTCTTGTATATTATAAATATATTATCTTATTTTCATTATACCTTATTGAAATGTACAAATATTTTATTTATTTTGAATCCTTAGTGTTTTTTTAATATTACTTTTTATCTGTTTTCGGTTTTTTTTACTAGTAAAAATGTTTCATTAATATTTAAACTCAAAAACCATATTCAACATTAAACTTGCAGAACATTTCTCTCATTAATTTTGTATTATAACCTGTTTTTTGCCAAGTGCTCCTTTTCTCCGTCCTGTTCCTCCTCGTTTGACCCGCTGCAGTGTGGCCAAACCACAATGACACGCGTCGCTTCAATTGAAACCTCGGGCACTCTGCAGAAGAGGAAGCCGAAGAAGAGGCTGCAGAAGGAGCGGACCGAAGCGGAGCTCAATTGAGACGCACTCTAATGGCAATAATTATGCGGCAGCAACAGCTCCACCACCACCGAAAAAAAAAAACAAAAAAAAGAAGCCAAGAAGATTCAACAGAGACAGATGGCGAGCAGGGGGGAAAGTGAGAGAGAGAGAAAGATCCCCAGTGAAAGAAATGGAAAGAGATGGATGGTTGCAGGGAGCTGCTAAGGAATCACCATTAAAAAAAGACAAAAACGATGATTGAGTGTGCGTATTTTGGGTTTCAATGGTGACCCACAATTCGGTGGAGGGGCGGAGGAAAAAGTGAAACAGGGGAAAAGTGAAAAGGGGGGCCGCATTGAATAGCATTGAGGGGGAAGACAGGGGGTATAGGGAAAAGCACAGAAGCGGCATTTTCACCGCAAAGATGTCGAGAACAACGGATAATGCACTTCAAGTGCGGCGGCTCATTGTGTCTGGCAGTTTGCCCTCACCGCCACCGTTACTCCTTCTTTCTGCCACCATCTCTCTTTGGCCATTACTCCCGCCATCTCATTCGCACCGCCATCAGCTAGACTAAGTTCCAATTATTTGTGCGGTCGATGCTCAACGAGAGCGCCCTCCAATTGCAAATGTCGGCTGTTAAAGCGGCACGGGACTGGAGAGGACGGGAAGTGTGGGTGGAGTGCAGGATTACACGTTAAAAAAATTGTTTAAAAAAGAAATAATAGAATTCAAGACATAAAATAGTATTTAACTTCATTTTAAATAGTTTAAAAGCATTTAGAAACAATTGTTTTGAAAAAGATCTAATTTACTATCAACAGTTTCAAATTATTAAAGATCTAACCCACCCACCACAGAATTTAAAAATATATTATATAAAAGTACATATTATAATTAGAACAAGAAATGGATATAAAATCCTAATCCTAATTCTAAATCCTAATCCCTTAAACATTTTATTATTTTTGCTAGTATACTTAGTAACATTTTATAAAATAGAAGTTCTACAAAAATTCCAATATTATCCATTATACACAAAGTAACCCAAAAATATTATATTTAAAGTTTAAATTCATTTTATATTTAAAAACCTTGTAATAAATGCATTCATAATGACTGATTTTTATCTCCAATATACCAAAAATAATTCCATATACATATAACTATAGCTTAATTCTAGTCAACTTCCCCAAAAAATGTTTCTCAGTGTCAAAGTGCACAGAGGAAGACTGGGGGTTCAAAGGCGATTGCTTTAAAGTGGGCTTTAGGGGGAGGCGGGAGGCGTGCCTGTCCCCGCCACTAGTTGTTTAACAGGAAATGGTTTTTTTTTTCTAACTGCACTTTGCTCCTCATTCACCTCCACCCGCGCACTTTTTCTTAACAATTTATTTGGTTGCTGTGATTTTCACATCGGTTGCTCCATTTCGTTGCTGTTGTTGTTGTTGCGGTTTTGACTTATGTGCGCGCTTAATTGTTGTTAAGAAGTGAAAATCAGCAGCAGCAGCAGCAGCGGCAGCAACTGCAGCGGTGGCGGCGGAGAAAAGCAAAATAAATCCCGTGGAAAAGCGTGGAAAATCGCGGGGGTCTAAAGGGGACAAAGGAGGCACGGTCGATTAATGTGACTACCGTCTTGACTTAATTTCATTTTCGTTGCATGCAGGGCACCGGGCTTTGGCGACCTAAAACCAAAAAAAAAATATGCACTGAACAACAATCTGTGTCTTTATTGTATTAATTATATTAATTAATATATAAGGATAATTGATTGAAAATAAGAACAGAAATTTAGAATTGGGAAATTGGGAAATGATTGCATTTTAGTTATTTCCTTAAAGATATATTATTATTCTTCTCTTTAAACATAAAAAAATTAAAATAAATACATTCTTTTAATTAAAAAAGAACGCATTTGTAAGATGTTATGTGATGTAAGTGATTAAAAAATGTTATTTCAATAAATTAAGATAACATTAATAAGTCTTAACTTAAATAACCTAACATCCACTTAAAAATATGCTATTTTTTTCCGGTGCAGAGCCAGAGAAAAGCGGGTAAAATGCGAATTGCGGAAAAGCGCGCTCAAGGGGAAAAGAGGAAAAAGAGCGGAGAGGTGACGCGAGGGAGCAGATGAGACGGATATGGGTTGCAGGGAATGGAGGAGAGGGAATTCAGTGCGGCTCAGCCGCAATCATTTCGACGTTTTTGCATATTTTCATGCAGTTTTCCAGTTTGCCAAATTCCGCTGCAGGCGTCACAGTGTGCACAGTGTCCCACAGTGCGTAAATATACACCTTAAATATAGCTAAACATTTTATTATTTTCTTATCCGGAAATAAGTTATATTATTTAGTAAAGTAATAAATTAAGCAGGAATCATAATTGATAATTTATGAAGTTTAAAATTATTTTGGGATATACTGAACTTGTATTTTGTTTTTACTTGCCACGTAAATAGTAAGACTCTCCGAAATAATTATTCCAATATAACTTGTTTAAAGTATAAGTTGTTTTTATTGGATGTACCTATTATTTGGATCTTTTATTTTATATTTATAGTCCACAAAATGTCACAAAATTCCAAATAACCTAAAACTCTCTTAATTAATTTTCCTCCCGCAAGGTGACAGTTCCGTCAAAACGAAAGGTTTAAAATTGAAATTAATTAGCATTTCCAGTTCTTTTTTCCACCATTTATCATAGCCGAGCGCTGCCTAGTTTAAGGCACTTAACTTAGCCATCAATCAACCATCAATTTGACGTCCGACTGACGCTTCGTTCCACTGTGCAGCGGTGCATCGTTTGCTATCATCAACGCCTACGAGTATGCCAAAAAAAAAGGAGCATAAAAAAACTGCAGCGACTACAAAAGGAAAAGGGGGGCAGGGAGGACACAAAAAAAAGGCGGAAGGAGAAAGGAGAAAGACGCAGGCGAAGGGGAGTGGGGGAAAGAGCGCGAGAGTGGAACAAACTGCATTCATGGCATCCTCCGTGAACATCCAGTTGCTGTAGTTGTCGCCGTAGTCGCTGCCAGTTGGTAGTTATGCGCCGCTTAGTCACAGCTGTGCCGCTGACAGGCTGCCCCTCATCCGCTCCCCCCTCCCACCCCACTCTTATCCTTATCCCGCCCCCCACTGCCGCCCACCGTTTGCATATGCATACTCATACACATGGCTCCCAGCAGCGGTGGCGACAATGATGCACTGGGGAAAATATATTTGGAGTTTGAATACAAAACTTAGGATATTTTTAATAATATAAAATTGTAGCGATCTTTAATTTTTTTAACAAAAAATGTAACACAAATTTGTAGCATTGCTTCACAAAAAGAAACATTAAAACATTGCAGCATAAAAAGGTTTTGTCAACGATACTCTGCATATTCAGCTGATGCTCGACATAGCCAACGTCAGTAATTAGTATCCGATTGCTAACCGATCTTAGCGTTCAACTGAGTTACAACCAGGTTGCTATAGATTCACTTGGGAATTCTAGAGATAAATGGTAATGTTGCTAAAGGGTTTTTTCTGTGATTTATAATTTTTTCCGTAGTTAAGTTTTTTAACTTTTAAATAATAATTAATATAATATAACCAAATATAAGGGGTCAAAAATATAGATCCACTTGGGAATTCCGGAGATAAATGGTGTTGATGGTGAAGGGTTTTCTTTCTGTGACTTCGAAATTTTTCCGTAGTTATGTTTTTTAACTTTAAAATAATAATTATTACCATGTAATCAAATATAACGGGTCAAAAATATTTATATTTTTAAAGCACTTCTTTCCGTTTTTTTCTCAAATAAATTTGTATTATCCATGTCCCATTTTTCCAGTGCAAAATTCATCAAAAAGTGCGGCGCATATTTCTTAATCTTTTTCTTGTCCCGTCTTTGCAGTTTTCCTACATGCGTGCGTGTGTGTGTGTGTGTGTGTGTGCTAGTGAGAGTGTGTGCATATCCATCATGCTCGACGAAGCGACCTCTGCCCCCCTTTTCCGCCTGCCAAAGCCCAACCCCCTTAAACCCCAACCTCTGCCCCCTTGAATTCATGTGGATGCCACGCGTTGCTGCTTCTTCTGCCTCGCAACTCTATTTGACATCGTTGCCTCTCCTTTTCTCTCCTTCTCCCTCTCTCTCACTCTCAGAGCTCCACTTGATCTTTGACCCAATTTTTGTATAGCATTGTTCGGATGCGAATGCAAAAATCTTCATCAGCCTGTTCCGTCTGCGTTTTCTCTCGGTGCCTCCAATTGATTTGATTTAATCCCGACCCCGAAGAAAGGAAAAGATCTTGATCAGAATAACAGTGGGAAACGTTAATAATATATAAAATAATATATAATATATAAGAAATACTTAAAGAACTTATCCATTTAAGACGATCATATATTAAGAGTATACTTAAATTTATAATAAAAACAAAAAGAAAATATATTTAAGAAACTTGATGTATAAAGAGCCAAAGTTGCAATATAATAACAAAACAATAAAGCATTATTTTAAATACGTTCCTTAATTATTTCCAATCACAAAATACTCATGTTTTAATTTTTTTTAAGTAAATTAATAATTATTCTTGTTGAAAATTAAGTATTTGAACTATTAACAAAGAATATTTAATATTAAAATAATATCCACTTATCGAAAATGGGTTATTTTGATGCCTGAAAATGTGAAATACCTCGTTTAACATTTTATATTATTTTTCAAACATTTTTTTGATTAGAAAAATATTACATAATTTTCTTAATTTTGATAACAACATAACCTTGTTCGATTATATTATTAACCTTAATTTTAAAACCTTTCTGGGCAGTAGGAAAACACAAAAGCTACCCATTTTTTGTGCCATGCAAAATGCTGATGTTTCTGTTGTTATTGGCATTCAGGCGCTGCCTTAATTAAGCGCATTAATGTCACTAACTTATGACTGGGAGCGTGTGTACGTGTGTGTGTGTGTGTGTGGGAACGGCTGTGGAAATGGGTATCGGGGATTCAATAAGAACTTGACATAACTTTAAGCGTTTTGTTGATCTTTAGTCTTAAGCCTCGCTGATTCTTTCGCAGTAAAAAAAAGTAAAAATACATTTTTCCCTCGGGGTATGGTGAATTTTTCATGGTTTTGGTAATGAAAAAAAAGGGAAAACAGTACGACAGTGCGTATAAAAAATGTATTTTTCAGGCGAGCTCCAAATAAAGTGGGTCAGCAAATATTTAAGGTCCCTAGGCTGTTCAGAGTGTAAAGTATAAAATATAAAAGCAAACATACGCAGGATATATTTTAAAAACAATTAAAATACTTGTACTTAAAAATAAAGCCCATCTTTGAACATATATTTTTAGAAGGTTAATGACTGAAAATTAGTTTTCTTAATTCCTCAACCCATTACTTATTTAACTTAAATATTTCATTAAATTCTTTAGTAGATTGATTAAGAAATTTCCACGAATCAAAGTGCATTCCTTATTCGCTTGCCGTAAACTGGCAGCTTAAGGTTTATTTTTTCATTGATGTTCCATGCAAATTTACGGCAATTGGCCGCTGCCGTTGACAGGGTCTACCCTCCCGT